>VMBQ01002536.1:61674-115093 GCA_007657795.1 Dreissena rostriformis | reverse complement strand
TACGAGCCATGACCACCAATGGTAGCGCTACCATGGCAATCTACAACTGTGACAGTGGCTATACACTGGTGGGAAGTGCAGCCCTGTTATGTGGAGCTACTGGGGCTTGGAGTGGATTTGCACCCACCTGTGGTAGGGAACTTGCCATATTCTTACAGAGTCATGATTTGTGTATGCTACATGTAATTTAATGATGATGATTACTAAAAGGCAGTCATAATTAGTGAAGGCATCAATATTTGAGCCTTCCTCTGTGAAAATGGGGCTTAATGCATGTTTGTAAAGTGTGGTCCCAGATTAGCCTGTAGAGTACACACATGCTAATCAGGGATGATACTTTACGCCTAAACTGGATTTTTGCTTAGAAGAGACTTCCTTAAAAATTCCATATAAGCGGAAAGTGACGTCCCTGATTAGCCTGATTGCATAGGCTAATCTGGGACGACACTTTACACCTTGAGACTTAAACAAGCTTGACACAATATGAGTTGGTCATGTCAAGGTCTTGTAACTGCTTTTTAACAGTTTCTACTCAATAACATGAGGATATGTTGAGAAAATTGTTTTAATGAAAATCCATATGGCGATACCTTTACCTGAGATATTGTTTGGGAATTTTAAATTGAGTTGTTAAGGTAAGTTTGATTGTTGCTTAAAATAGAAAACAACTGTTTCCAGACTTTAACTTGAATACAAAGTGATATTTGGATGAAATGCTATGATCTTTTGGATTGTTTTACCAGATGGATTGGTCCCATTGTTGCTTAATTTAGAACCATGTTTTCTTTCCAATTTCTAAAATTGAGATATTTAAATGAAACTTTCTTCGCAGATACATTATACCAGTCTTGAAAATGTGTACATGGTATTATTTTTTATTTGATGAATGTACATGGTGAGGGTGAGGTTTAAAGTCACTGTGGCATTAAATACAAAAAGCTGTTATAATTAATGCTGACTGAAAAAAAAGTTTTTGATTTTCACAAAATTGTAATATATTGTGTTATTTTTTCCCAGTGTGCTCCACATTCGCCCAGCCTACAAATGGTGCTATACAGATATCATCCAATGGTAGCGTGGCTGTGTACACATGTGGGGAAGGATACACGTTGAAGGGAGGGAACCAGCAGGAATGTGGAACTGTGGCAAGTCAGCTAGTGGGCAACACACCACCAACATGCGGTGAGTTCAGGAATACACATTGTAAGCAAAAAAAGTGTTTGTAACAGCGCAGTGGTTGCAAGAGAGAATTCAAGCGTTTTTTTTTCTTATTTGACAGAAAGTTTTAGTCTTGTTTTCTGTGAAAGTGAAAGATATAACTTAATGTAAAAAAACATTTAAGTGATTAAAAGGATTTTTTTTGTGCTACAAAAATCCTGACCAAGTACTTTTCACCATGCTCCCTCAATAAATTTGTAAAAAAAAAAAATGTTGAATAACTTTTATGTGAAATACTATTATAACAAGTAACAGTATTTTATGGGCAAGAGATGTGGTCCTATCTGCTGCCTATGTTCAATAAAAAAAGATGCAATTATACGAATCACAATTTTATGAAAAATTCAATCATATGAACAATGATAAGGATCCAAAAATCATAAAAGATGTGATACTTATGCAATAATATGAATGGCCTACTTTTTTCACACCTCTTTGAATAACAGCCTTTCTTCTATTTTGCCAGAAAATAAGTGAAATCCAAACATGCTTTAATACAAACAAATCGTCATATATATGTAATTGTAGTATTGTTTGTTAAAAACCAATATTCAGTAAAAATTCACAAGCAACTTGTCTTGTATACGTATCTATATCATTAACATGTTGTTATATTTGACAATAACTTCACTCCATAATTTATGACTCTGAATAATGTAACGTATTGTTATGGATAGATGTGATTATACTGAAAATGCGAGCATACAAATAATTCAGTCTGTCAGATGACTATTTGTGTAATTGGGATTAAACTGAAAAATGAAGTGTTCTGTTCCACAGTTTCCTGTGCCATGTTGAACAGTACAACGAGCTATGTGTTGGGCACAGATGGTTCTAAAACTAGCGCCACATTCCAGTGTGGTGCCAACTACACACTGGTTGGACAAAATTCTTCACAGTGTAGAAGTGATGGCACTTGGTCTAATACCCCACCCACTTGTGGTATGTACGGCAGGGACTTGCATTGAAAGTGTAAAATAACTTGTTGTATAATAAAGTAATATCCCATCAGCAAAGTTAAACCTTCTCATTTTACACTTCTTTCATGGTTTGCAGAGGCAGAATATAGATTGTGCACCAAAGCATGTGGAATTTGGGTTGTGTGTATTGATTTAATGCAGACGTTCTTTTAGGATAATTTGAAGAAATTATTTATATTGATCTAACAGTATTATTTTTTTTTTATAAAATTATAAAAGTTTGAGTAGTGCATACCTTTAAATATGGCTTACAGAATTAATTTGCTTTGACAATGCCTTTATTTTACTCGTCAAAATCAGACGTTTCAGATTGTCTGGACAATAGACCATGTGGCGCCTGGAAGCCTAAAACAGATCAGTCATTACACTCTGTTATGCTATATTTGATATTGAAATAATGAAATATATGATCAAATGAATAAGTATCACACATGGTCAAATAAGTGCATACAAAATGCAGTGTATCGCATTGACTTATTTGATTTTTTTTTTAAATAACTGGAAGACTCTTCCCTTCCTTAACCAACCCTGCAGTGGTCCTAATGTCTGGGAGCTTAATACACATCTGCCATGCATGTTTTATTAACCTTCTATTGTATCCTGGCAGTGACCTGTCCAGCGCTGACCATCACCACCGGTCTCCAGGTGACCAGAGTGTCCGAAGCTGACCGCAGTGTGGCCTACTTCTCCTGCAAGGGAGGCTACTCACTGCTAGGGGCCACAACTCTGACATGTCTCACTGACAGAACCTGGGATGCTGTACAACCAACTTGTGGTACGATGTCATAGAGATGATGTCATAGAGGAATACAAATATATCCAGACAAATGCATAAGAGTTCCAAGCATTCACAAATCAGTTACATTAATTTAGCATTGTTTTGCACAAATGTAGCACAGTGTGTTATAAAAAAAAGAGTATTTTTAAACAAATTTAAGCATATTGAGCTTTCCAATCAGAAAGATTGAATCATTTGAATGTCAGTAAAGGTTAATTTACACCAGCATAAGAAGTTACCACTCTGGATCAGCAGAGGATTTATTTCATAAATCCGATCTTATGGAGGATTCCAAAGATAGTCGATTTTATCACGATTGAAGAAGTTATGTATGAAATCCATTTGTATAGTATAAATACCAATCAAAGAGAAACACCAAATCAACATTTCTATTTCAAAAGTTTATAGATTGGTATCTGACCTATAATATGTATGTGTGTATTAAGAGCCAGTTTAAGAAACATAACATTTGAAACATTTTCCGCAGCCACTTTATAATTACAAACAAATACTTTCAGTGAGATGTCCTGGTTTGACCAATCCAACCAGTGGAGTGGTTAACATGACAACTGATGGCTTGACCTCTGTAGCAACATACGCCTGTTCCCATGGTTACCATCTCTTGGGAGACAACGAGCTCATGTGTAACACTTCAGGACAATGGGAGGGAACTGTACCTGTCTGTAGTATGTACATTGATGTGTAGTCTGTAGGAGTTCTTTGTACAGGGAACTGTTATTCCTTTCATGCGTGCCTCTGTTTTGGGAAAAATCTTTGATTCTTTATAAATACGGTCTTTTCTTAATATTACATTGTATTTCATAACATTTGAAAAGCCTTTCCCTAACACCAATTTACAGTGTATGCTTATGCTCAGTGTTAAGTTTTATGCATAAAAATGCTTGTTGATGTCCATTTAAAAAAACATCATAATATGGGAATACCTTAGAAGGCTGGCAGCCAGTTTCATTTGAAAATTTGTCCAGAGCATTACTGTCTGCAAAGTCAAACGTCAATTACAGTTTAAGCTCATTCTTCTTTTTTTGTGTAGAGTGCAATCCTCCTGCTGGAATAGCCAATGGTTCCTATGTGATGTCATCCAATGGTGGTCATGTGACCTACTCATGTAACCAGGGATACACTATGGCTGGTTCCCAATCTAGGACCTGTGCAAGTGATGGAACTGGCTGGTCAAACAGTGAACCCTCTTGTGGTAAACAAGTCTTTTATAATTGAATTTGTGAGAACCTGATAAAAAAACAGCATCATAAAGTATTGAAAACTATGGATGTCAATGAATATAGAAATGTTGATTATTCAATAATTGGTTCTAACATTAATAGTTAAAGACAAAAATGACATTTGTAAAGCGGTCAAACTTACTTTAGAATAAATTACAAGTTTGCATTCATGTTTTCAGTGCGATGTGGAGATTATAGTCCCCCTGCTGGTGTCACAACAAGTATAACAACAGATGGATTGGAGTCAAGACTACTGTTCACATGTGGCCTATCATACAGTCTTGGAGGGACTTCAGTAGCAAAATGTCTTCCAAATGGCACCTGGGACATACCAGCAACTCCACAGTGTGGTAGGTGGTCTTCAATAACTGGTATCATATAAAAATAGAAATACTATTATTATAGGCCTGTTTTGAAAAATGACTGTAATATTGAAGCACCTGAGCAGACAGGCAGTCAGTGGTTGGCGGAAAATATTTGTACAGAGCACAACTTTGTCCAGTGTTGTTGGATTTTCATATAACTTTCTATAAGTGATAAGTGAATGATGAGAAGGAGTGTCACATGCAAGAACAAGGTCCCTTGATTGAAGGACAATGCCACAATTCAAGGTCAAGGGTCAAATTAAGGAAATTTGTAATTTACACTTTGTCTGAAGCATGAATTTCTTAGGCATGGTTGGATTTACATATTATTTGTCATAAGTGATCAGCATGATACGACTCAGTGCTGTGTGAAAGAAGCTGATCCATAATTCCATGATAAAGGCCACAATTTAAGGTTAAAGGTCATATTTAGGAAATTTATAACTGACTTTTTTTCATGATGAGATCCAGTGCCACACGCTAGAACCCTACCCCTATGTCGAATTGAGGTATTTTCAATCAATTAAGAAAAGTCTGCAAGGAGATAGGTTGTGTTGCATTAGAAAAGTGGATCACTTGGGGCAAGGTCAAGGTCACAATTTAAGGTCAAAAGTCAAATTGAGGAAATTGGAGCTAAACACTTTGCCCAGCATGGAGGGATTTTCAAATAACTTTGCAAAGTGATCAGCAAAGTGAGACTTAGTGTCATGCGCAAGATTAATGTCTCTAGGTCTAAGATCAATATCACAAATCAAGGTTGAAGCTCAAAACATAGTATTAAACAAATTAAGTTTTTTTTTTAACTGTTAAGTAGTTACAAGCATACTTGGTGTTGCAAACTATAAACAGGTGTCTAGGTCAAAGGCCAAGGTCACAATTTAAGTTAAAGATAAAATAAGTGAAATGAATTGAGTCTTTGTGCAATTTTTACCCGAAAAAAATCTGATTTCTTATCTTAGTGACAGTTGGCTCTTTTTAAACTAATTACAATAATATCTCATAAATATTGAAGTGTTGTAGTGTAAGTGCATTTTGCAACAACAACAAAAAATGGCTTTTAAGAACCATTCAACTGTTGTGATTGTTTTATATGTAAACATAAAAGATATGTGACAAACATGAATATGTATGTATGTGATTGACCTGGTAAATGGAACTAAGCATTTGCTTCACATTTTCATCTTATATATCCTGCAGTTTGTGCTTTTATCTTTTACAGTGTCATGTAAGCCATTAACCAACGTGACAAATGGAACGATGACATATACCACTAACGGTACAAGTACTGCAGTGTCCATTGAGTGTGGTACTGGTTTTACCCTCAGTGGAAAACTAGAGCTGGAATGTGGAGCAGACGGCACATGGAGCTCACAGCTGCCTCAGTGTGGTAACCATAGCAATAGTTTTCCGTAAATTATACCATATTATAGTATATGCAGATCAATCTTTGTTGTTTTCTTCATTCTTTTAGAATTGTTGCGTTTGTTAATAGTGATACACTTGTATTGTACAACTTAGATTCTTGTCCAGTTACATCACAAAAACATATTTGGTAGTGTCCTGCCCATCATTGGCAACTCCCCAGAATGGTGCGGTGATTGTCTCCAACATGAATAATTCTGCCTGGGCTGCGTTCACATGCAACAAGGGCTACAAGTTGACAGGGGAGGCCACTCTCACTTGTCTTCCAGACGCAACATGGTCAGGGCTGCCACCAATTTGCTGTGAGTAGAATGGTATTGATGTGTATTAGTTGAAGAGTTGATAGCTCCTTTTTCAAGGCAAAATATTGCTTTTTTATAGTATTATGTATTGTTTTTTGAGTATTTGTGTCACATATATGGATGTGCTCTCTGTGCAGACTTCTGATTAAAAGAACTCAGAAATGTGTTAGTTTTTTCGCTGGCATCTATTACATTTTTCCAATCTATGTACTATAGGCTCAAATTGCCGTCGCAATCGTATTTCATAATTAAACTAACAATTTAATCCATTTAAAAGATTGACTTTGAAAATAACACTTTTAAAAAGATTGAAGGGACATTATCAATTAACACTGCCCAAACAAATGACAAATCAGTAAAATTGGTTTATTTCAAAATTATTTAGAAATCCTATCATAGTTGAGTTTTTTCTCATAAGGTTTGTTTTTTTGTTTCAGCTTGTGAGGCCTTCCAGAAGCCTGTCCATGGCAACCTATCTCAGAGTAGCAACGGCACACAAGCCGTGGTGACGTGCGGTGAAGGTTACACGCTTTTTGGCGATACCTTGATTGACTGCTCTGTGGCGACGTCCCTCACAACCTATACACCACCTTCATGCAGTAAGTATCAATGTTCAATTAACATGTGTTTGTTTATTCCTTGCTGTCTTTTTTTTTAATCAACTTCTACGAGTAAAGGCAAGCATCCTAGCTAGGTTAAAGTCTTTTAGTACTCTAGTTTCTTAGGATTGGCTTCATTGAAACTAAAAGTATTAAAATAACCCCAAAGGTCAAATTTGGCCAAACAACAGTTTAAAAATTCCTGACTCAGACATTAAACTTGGACATTTATTGATGGATTATAAAAAAAAATGCAATCCATCATAAGCCAACATGCTACATAAACACTCATCTCCCTACCTCAAAGTTTAACCCTTTGCATGCTGGGAAATTTGTCGTCTGCTANTGGCGATACCTTGATTGACTGCTCTGTGGCGACGTCCCTCACAACCTATACACCGCCTTCATGCAGTAAGTATCAATGTTCAATTAACATGTGTTTATTTATTCCTTGCTGTCTTTTTTTTTTAATCAACTTCTACGAGTAAAGGCAAGCATCCTAGCTAGGTCAAAGTCTTTTGGTACGCTATTTTCTTAGGGTTGGCTTCATTGAAACTTGAAGTATTAAAATTACCCCAAAGGTCAAATTTGGCCAAACAGCAGTTTAAAAATTCCTGACTCAGACATTAAACTTGGACATTTATTGATGGATTATAAAAAAAAACGCACTCCATCATAAGACAACATGCGACATAAACACTCATCTCCCTACCTCAAAGTATAAGGTCACATTTAGGGTTAAAAAGTTAAATGTGACCAATAAAACAGCTTGTCTGGACTGAAAGTCATTAATCATTTTAAAATAACTTAACATTAATGACATAAATGAGTGGATGGCATTTGGTGAGTAAAACCTGACTCCCTTCCTCAGAGCTCAATACATACATACATACATATCAGGTTAGGGCCGCAGGCTGGCTCAGCCTCTAATAGCCCCCTCATGTTCAGGGACCCAGGTTCTATCCGGTATTACTGTGTATAACTGGTCTTCCATAAATATGTCCAATCGGTTTTTAAAAGTATTCAGTGACGGCGCTGTTACGATTTCATCTGTTAAAAGGTTCCATGGTGTGATTACCCTCTGAGAGAAGAAGTGTTTTCTGACATCTTCTTAAAAGACTTTCTTAAGTTTAAGTGAGTGTCCTCTTGTTGTATTAGGATTTAGATAAAAAAAATTAGTGTACTCAATATAATCTTCTTTGCCATGCAACAGCTTATCCATGTCACGTTTAGATGTCAAAGGTCAAATTTATACAGAAAACAGCTTCATCGGGCGGTTACTTTGTTATTCATCATGTGATTGTAAGATCACTTACCACAAATTGTAGGTACCATGAGGAGATTGAGTGTCACATGTATCACCAGTCTTTTAACCCCAAAGGTTAATGTCAAACATAGAGGTCAAACATAGAGGTCAAACATAGAGGTCAAACATAGAGGTCAAACATAGAGGTCAAACATAGAGGTCAAATTTGGCCATTAACAGCTTGTTTTTGACATTTGCAGAGTTTTGAGACGATGTGGAATGTGGGAGCATCATTCTGTTCTCTATGGACATATGTGTCGTGTTCTGACAAAACTGGACAAAATGCATGTGCGTAAAGTGTCATCCCAAATCAGGGACGACACTTTCCGCTTTTATGACATTTTTCGTTTAAATGAAGTCTCTTCTTAGCAAAAATCCAATTCAAGCGGAAAGTGTCGTCCCTGATTAGCCTGTGCGGACTGCACAGGCTAATCTGAGACGACACTTTACGCACATGCATTATGCCCAGTTTTCTCAGAACGCGACACATATGTATTGTTCCGCATACACCTGTGGCTCAGTCTGTTTGTCAGTCTGTGTGTCTTTAAAAATGGTGATACTGTAACTTCATCATACGTTTGAGAATTTTTACAAATTTTGGACATAACAATCATTAAGCTACCTTCAATATCAAGGTAAGCCTTTTGAGGTTAAAAGTAAAAATAAATTGCATTGTTGCAATTTGCATTGCATTGCATTGATTGAAGGATTTTGCACATATTTTTCACTGATAAGTTTTTGTGTGTTAAGAACAAAAATTTCATGACTGCATTTTAGTCCAGGTGTTTTTTGTTGTGTTAAGCGCAAACATTTTATGGCTGCATTTTAGTCAAGGTGTTTTTTGTTGTGTTAAGCGCAAACATTTCATGGCTGCATTTAAGTCAAGATCAAGAGTCGAATTACAGCACTTTTTTTCAAATGATGCCAAGCCTTCTCTACTATTCAATGCAAAGAAGTATTTTAAAATAATTAAGCGCACATGTTTACCAGAATTTGATGATTCGTCATCTCCAAGAACCACAATCAATCCTTCTTTATTTTCATCTCTCACAGGTTAAGATAATGTTTCTGGTTGTTTTGTTAGCAACATCACTGCCTGCCTCGTCTCTCACATACACAGTTATTGTTTATGATCATTCCCTATCCACTAATATCACCCACAACCTTGACCTTAACTCTTTCAGTGCGGGAACCAAATTTTGAAGGCCTTTGCAAACAGTTTGGATCCAGATGAGACGCCACTGAACGTGGCGTCTCATCAGGATCCAAACTGTTTGCTATTCTGATAGTATTCTTTGAAAAAAAAATCGAAGAAAATGCTAATTTTAAAAATTCAGCAGACAAC
Organism: Dreissena rostriformis; assembly: GCA_007657795.1. Lineage (NCBI taxonomy): Eukaryota > Metazoa > Mollusca > Bivalvia > Myida > Dreissenidae > Dreissena > Dreissena rostriformis. Next base: position 105,537 of record VMBQ01002536.1, on the reverse strand, counting down.
ATTTTAGCAGACGACAAATTTTCCAGCATGCAAAGGGTTAAATTTTGACCAGGGTTTAGAATGGTCTATATCACCCCATTAGGGTAAATGTGTGTTTGTCAAACTCAGTTTCTTGTTATAACAGTACAATACTCTGAAATTTATCAAAGTCTGTAAGGGTCGATTTTTATTACAAATTTCAGCCCTTTGTCAGCCTCTGCTGACAGCTACTGGCTACACATTGAGCACAGATGGTTCCCGTACTGTGGCCCTGTACAGCTGTGAGATTGGTTCCACTCTTGTTGGCCCCACCACCACTTCCTGCAGACCTGATGGAACATGGGATACTTCACCACCCAGATGTGGTAAGCGAGGTTCATGTTTTCCATAGATGTATAAGTACACTTGGAGACTTTTCTAACGCATCACTTAATCATATCAATATAGCTCCCTTATTTTTGAACGGATTGTGTTGAAATTTGGACCAAGAATAATTCAACACGCATCTAATAATTCATGAAAATTTAATTGAAATTAAAAAGCAACAAAATATAAAACTTAACAAGTTAAAAACGTCACTTCAAAAGTCAAATTTGCAAACCTTGACAAAGTTAAATAATAACAATGTTAAAGAAAAACACATAAACGTGCACGTCTTGATAATTGAACGGCTTGCAACATGCCGATTCAGCAGTTGCGCTCCTGAATATTCATAAGAGCCATATTGTTTTACTTTAATTAATGTTTATATATATATTTCTTGTGTAAAATCTCACCTAGAATGATGAAATTGAAATTAAATTGGAATAACATGTATATCGCGTTTTACTACACTTGGTGTCTTTTCTAGAGCAACACTTTTAAAACTTACATATCTCAGTAATGAGTAAATAATTTTATTTAAAATTGCACATGTAATCATTGAATACATTATGTGAAAGCTAACAATAAAATCATTCATCCGTGACCATCAGACGCTTTAGCAAGTGGGGAAGGTAGCCTGCAAAATGCTAAGTGTGCGATTGCGCTCCTGAATAATCATACAAGCTATATTGTTTTGTAAATTAATTTAATGTTTTCCTTGTGTAAGAACCCACCCAAAATAATTAAATTGAAATAAAACTAGAATTAAATCGCGTTTCACCATTTCCACGTGCAAAAATATGGAACCCCACGTGCTAAAGCGTCCAATCGTCACTGATGAATGATTGTATCATGAGCTTGCATAGAATGTAGTCAAATGATTGTATGTAATTTTTTTTTATCAATATCTTTACTCATAACTGAGATATTTAAGTTTGAAAAGTGATGCGTAAGAAAAGTCCCCAAGTGTATACCAAACTTAATTTAAAGTCACTGATTTGCTTATTTGTGACAATATTNTGCCCCCCCCCCCCTCCTTCAAAGAAGGTGGCATATAGCAGTCACACTGTCCGTCTGTACGTGCATCCAGTGTCTAGATGTCCGTCTAAAAATTCCTGTCTCGCCAATAAGCCAAATATTGATTTTATAAGCACAAATGTAAACAGACATAAGACGAAATGCCTCGCCTAACACCTGTCTCATTACATCACAAGGTCAAGGTAACACTTAGAGGTCAGGTCAAAATTGGCCATCAAACATCTTCAACAAAAAATCTCTGCCATAACTTTGCTATTTTATGATGGATTTTTAAATAACTCAACTCAAACCCAAGTCACATGTTACACCTGTCTCCCTACCATTAAGGTCAATGTCACACTTAGATGTAAAAGTGATATTTGGCCATTAAACAGATTGACCAATCCTATTTAGCCATAACATTAGTATATTGATGGATTTTTAATAAACTTGGAACAAATGTAAACCATAATAAGATGATGTGTAGTGTGTAACATGCATTTCCCTATCTCAAAGGTCAAGGTTGCACTTAGGTCCCCAACATCAAATATGGCCATAAAACAGCATGTCCCGACTGTTAATTTGTCATTCATAATGCAACTTTTAAATGACTTTCTACAAACGACTACCATCCGGAGTAGTTGTGTCACTGGTATTTCCCGTCTATATACCTCAAAGATCAAGGTCACACATATAGGTGAAAAGTAAATTTGGTCATAAAACCACCTTTTTTTTACATAAGTTGAGTTTTGCAACAAAAGTGGAATGTGGGGGCATCCATGCTCTATGGACACATGTCTGTTGTTTAGATACGTGTAAACACATTGAAATGGCAAATGAATAATACTATCAAGCATTTTTAAATTGGATGTCACATGCTGTTTTGCATGTATTTAAACCATTGCCTCTCCCTGCAGTGACATGTGACAGCCTGGGGCATCCCCCAGGGGGAGAGGTAAGCCAGTTGTTTGACGGTACTACAACCCTGGCTGTGTTTTCCTGTGATGTGAACCACACCCTTCTAGGGGCCCCATCCCTCACCTGCAGGGATGACGGATCCTGGAACTTCTTTGAGCCTCAATGTGGTGAGTGCTAAGTGGTGCCTTCTTCATGCATTGAGTGTTTTAACCCCTTGAGCGCTGGAACCGGATTTTAAAGGTCTTTGCAAACAGTTTGGATCCTGATGAGACGCCACAGAACGTGGCGTCTCATCAGGATCCAAACTGTTTGCTATTCTGATAGTATTCTTTGAAAAAAAGTGAAGAAAATGCTAATTTTAGAAATTCAGCAGACGACATTTTAGCAGACTACAAATATCCCAGCATGCAAAGGGTTAATATAGGAACTTGTTTAAATTGTGTTCAAACAATGTACCCCATTATCAGTTATTGTATTAATTTGTAGTACTGATATATTTCTTTATTTAATACCACTGATTGTTGATACTTTAACACTTATCAAAAATATTGTAATTGTGTCTATTTTTGAAAAGATAGATAGACATTAGTGTACATAAAAACTTATACTTTTGTTGATGGAGAAAATTTTTCATGTATATATGTTAAACAAAGTGTTAGTACTTTCTGCAAAACTGAATAATTAAAAAAAATCAGACAAATGTAAATAGAACACTTTGTGACATAACTGAAAATGATTTTAGAAAGCAGTAGTTTTTGGGTCTATATATTTGTCTGATAGTGTTTATACTCAAGTTTTTAGAATCTTTCAAGTTTATTTAGTTGTTGCCAATAGTAGCTTCTGACATTTTACCTGATGATAAGATAATATAATGAAAATACACTGTCATTTTAGTGAAATGCCCAAGCTTACCACCCCTCTCCAGTGGAACAATCAACCTGACAACGGATGGTACCCATCCTGCAGCAAAATTTGCCTGCATGGCAGGATACTATCTCGATGGTGTTGCCATGGTGACTTGTGCTGCTGCCAGCAACACTGCATCTTCATGGGACAGCAGTATCCCTACTTGCAGTAAGTACATGTACTTGTAAACAAGCTACTAAAATCTTAAAGAGAAAGACTTTTACTATCAATAATTAAGTTTTACAATATGATTGTAACCATGTTTATGAACAGTCAGTTTATTTTAGACAAAGTAGTAAAATATATATTTTTGAATATCAGTAAGATAAAATGTGTTTTTTGTCTGCTTTTTCTTCCTGATTTAAAAGAGGTCATTTGTGATGCTTTGATGTTATAAAGTTATCATTTTATATTAACATTCATAAAATTCAATATGACATTTAACCAAAATTATCACATGGAATATTAAATTTAATATGATATAAGACCAAAATCTACTTTTATCCTCTATTTATGGTCTATCCTCCGGTTAAGTAATATCCAAAGTTATAATTATCTCATAATATTAATAATTCCTGATTGTTTCAGAATGTGACCGCCCAGCCTCCCTGGCTAATGGCACCATGACGACGTCCGCTGACGGGCGCACTATAACCTACTTGTGTAACACTGGCTACAGTCTGGCAGGTCCTAGCACCAGGCTTTGCACAACCAATGGGACAGGCTGGACTGGTAGTCAGCCATCTTGTGGTAAAAAAACACCTGTAATTTGTCTGTGTTTATATGTGCATTTATATAAAAAAAATAATATAGTAGTCTAATGTAGACGTGATAACCATGTCATATTTTGGTCTGATTTAATGACTTTAAAAGTTCACATTAAGGAAATAAATTGTGTTTAAATTGTGTACACAATAACATATGCATTGCTTTTGCCTGTATATCTTTTGCTTTAAGATGTAACACGAAACTTGTTACTACACATTTGACTCCATTTCAGCCAAAATTGTAATACTGTGAAACCAATATTATTTGTGGGAAACTAAATATGGTGGATTTGCTTGGTTCCTCTTAACCACAAAAATAATCAAATGTCAAACAAAAGTTTAAGTTCCAAGTCTTATATCAGACATAGTAAAAAAATCCAAGAATTTAAGATCAAACGAAAACGCCAGATTGTATTCATCTTAACATGAAATTTCATGTAAACAAAATTAAATGAATCTACAGTATATTCTTTGACATAATATTTATCATGGATTGACAATTTTTTAAATGTACATGTATTCCAGTGTTCTGCAGTATGCCCACAGTGCCAGCCAATGGTTCACTGCAACTAGTAACTAATGGTCAGTCAACAGTTGCCATAGTGACCTGTGGTAGTGGCACAACCCTCATTGGACAGCAAAACATGACCTGTTCCTCAAATGGCACCTGGAACATGACCCCTTCAACCTGTGGTGAGAGTCAGTTTAATTCTCTAAAGTAACTTAATACATATACTGCACTTTGTTACAAAGTGGCTTGATAGGAATCATCATATGACCATACACATTTGTGTTAATATTTGGGAGTAAATAAAATGCATGAGTGTTGGTCCATTTGTACATACAGGTTTTGCTGTTAAATTTGAGCTATATAGGTGTGATGTGTTGGTCCATTTGTCCAAACAGATATTTGCAATCATATTTTGATAAAATCTTACTTGTTGATTCATTTGTCAATTCAGTTTTTGGGGCGGTTTTTGACATTATGATTTATCAGATAGATCCTTCAAAAGGTATCAGCTGTTATCTGTTGGTTTTCAGTAACCTGTCCATCCTTGACACCCCTTGCCTCCGGTACAACCAAGATCTCCAGTAATGGGTCTGTTACCATGGCAACATTCACTTGCGACCTCAACTACACTGTGGCTGGGGACCAGAGACTGTCCTGTCAACCAGACGGCAAATGGTCCGGGAGAACGCCTGTCTGTGGTAAGGTTATCATCTTAGCAAACATTAACATGCTGAATTGTAAATAAATGCTTACCATATTTCTGGGTGAATAGAAATATATTGCTCCCCTCATATTTGTTGTGTCCCCACCTCTCTTGTGATATGTCATAAAACAAGCCACTCACCTGATACATTCTCTTGGAACTATTGACTAAAGTACTATTCCATATGTACATATTTATTGTTCATGACCTTAAAACAACTTCTAATGCACTCTCTTCATATGTTTGATACATGTAGCTGTGTGTCCATCATTGACACAAGTACAAAATGGAGCAGTTGCAATAACAACTGACGGGAGGATGACGTCTGCTGCATTCTCCTGTAACCAAGGTTACCAGCTGTCAGGAAGTGGCACTCTTATATGTACGGCAGCTGGATTTTGGGACCTATCTCCACCTGCTTGTGGTAGGAATGAAACTTTAAGTGCTTGTGAGGTTGATGTACAAAAATGTAGTTTCAAACAAGGTCATTCACTTTATTTTATAGAAGCAATGTAGGTTAAACTTATTGAAGCTATGCAAGTTTACCTTATTGAAGCAATTTTAGTTAACCTTATTGAAGCAATCAAAGTTTACTAAATTTAAACAATGTCTGTTAACCTTATTGAAGCAACCTTAGTTTTCTGTTAAAGAAGCTGTGTACGTTTACCTTATAGAAGCAGTGTACGTTCACTTTTTTGAGGCAATGTAACTTATATTATTTAAGCAGTGTTAGTTAACCTTATTGAAGCAATGTAAGTTTACCTTATTGAAGCAAGGTAAGTTAACCTTATAGAAGCAGTGTAAGTTTACCTTATTGAAGCAATGTTAGTTAACCTTATATAAGCAGTTTAAATTTACCTTATTTAAGCTGTGTAAGTTTACCTTATTGAAGCAATGTTAGTTTACCTCATTGAAGCATTGTAAGTTTACCTTAAAGAAGCAACGTAAGTTTACCTTATTGAAGCAATGTAAGTTTACCTTATTGAATCAATGTAAGTTAACCTTATAAAAGCAATGTTAGTTTACCTAATAGAAGCAATGTTAGTTTACCTTATTGAAGCAATGTTAGTTTACCTTATTGAAGCATTGTTAGTTTACCTTATAGAAGCAATGTAAGTTTACCTTGTAATTGAAGCAAGGTAAGTTAACCTTATTTAAGCAACGTAAGTTAACCTTATAAAAGCAATGTTAGTTTACCTTATAGAAGCAATGTAAGTTTACCTTATTGAAGCAATGTAAGTTTACCTTATTGAAGCATTTCTAGTTTACCTTATAGAAGCAATGTTAGTTTACCTTATAGAAGCAATGTAAGTTTACCTTCTTGAAGCAAAGTAAGTTTACCTTATAGAAGCATTGAAAGTTTGCCTTATAGAAGCAATTTAAGTTAACCTTTTGGAAGAAATGTTAATTTACCTTTGATGTTAAATGTAATACTTCTGTACATTTTGCAGACCATTCTGAAGAATAATTTTACTTCAATAAACAAGAGATGTGTTTGTCAGAAACACAATACTGCGCCGCTATGATTTTTATATTTTTTTGGACCTTTGACCTTGAAGGATGACCTTGACTTCACCAATCAAAATGTGCAGCTCCATGAGATACACATGCATACCAAATTTGAAGGTTACATCTGAAGCAACATAGAAGTTATCAACATTTTTCGAAACCTACACGCAAAGTGTGACGGAATTTCAGAAGGACAGACAGATGGACAGAAGGACGGACAGACTGACAGTGCGATCACTATATTCCCACCTTTGGGGGCATAAAAACAAAGATAATTTTATGTTCATTTTTAAGTTATTTTCTAGATGTCTGCTACAGTTATGTGAATTATATTTAATTTCATTTAAGTTTGCAAGAGTTTTACCCAGCCGACCAATGGACATCTGACAGTATTTACCAATGGGAGTGCAGCAATGTACACATGTGACGCGGGTTACACACTAAGAGGGGCTACTACATACTCATGTGACACAACGTTTGGCAACGCTTCACTAGCGACAGTGCCTACATGTGGTATGTATGTTTCAGAACTACCTATTTAGTCATCATTTAAGGTAGTACAACTGTAATGGGCAATATTCCCAAACCCATTTTAAGTATTAATTTCATAAACTTCATACCATATATGGCCTTATTATAAATTTTTAGGGTGGCTTTCTATGCATTTTTTTTTTTTTTTTTTTATTTATGATGACCCATAATTTGAATTTTTTTCAATCTTAAATTACCCCTGGGGATAAATAAATTCAATAAACTAATATGTTTTATATTTGTTTTAAACAATTTTGGTATATTTAGTACAGGATATGATAGTAGATGACAAAATTATATAATACAAGACAATTTAGGGATAACAATAATGAAAAAAATCTGATTTATTATGCAAGGTCCTTCAAAACAATAAATTCGACCCGTGTATGCAAAAACAACCCGTACAAAATTATATTTTTTTTATAAGTTATGTATAATATTCTTTAGAATGTGAGCATTTATATTTTATCAGAGACATGTGATTAGCTTAAATCGAAGTAAAAAAGCAATTTGCCCGTGTATATTTTGAATAATCTACTAAAATCTAATACGACTATTAAAAATATTTTGAAAGAAATTCAAAACAAAATAATTGCAAATGGTCAAAATATGCAAAATAAACAGAGTGCATAACATTTACCAATTCAGTTAACACCTTCAATGTTCTTATTCACTTAATAAATATATTTAATACATTAAATAGTTATGCTAAATCTGCCATCGAAGGGATGGCATTGGTGAGGTGGGGGTGCAGGGTGGGGATGGAGGCATGAGTAGGTCAAAAAAGTGAAACAAAGTTACAATGTTGTATACTAAACACTAATACTAATACTTATAAAATTATTAGATTGCAATTCTAATGACCACTACATCACAAGCTTCTGTTCATTTTGTAAGAATGTACACATTTTTCACATTATCTGAATGGTCAGATCACTGTTACTAAAAATAGAAACAAAAACTCGCATAAAATGGATCCTACGACAACTCAATAAGTACTAAAGGTGCTTTGATAAAATGTTATGCACATATTAAGGACATTAAGGAGATTATGCAGTACCCTATTTGTTACCTAAGTTGAAAGGTGAGATCACTGTTACTTAAAAAAAAATAAAAAAATCACAAAATCTGACTCATGAAATGACTCAAAAAGTACTGAAGGTACTGAAATAAAATGTACTATCGAAATTTTATTTCATATCATACATTAAAGTACTTACATATTTTTGGAACAACTTCATCTTATACTTTTTTAGAATAAGTGACCCTATGCAAGCATTTAGCATTTCTTTAAATAAAAACATCACTTATTGCATCCTCTCCAACCCGATTATTAAGCATTTTCAGATGCACAAGTTTTAGCCGTGACCAAGCAATATTTTCAGCTGAAGGCCTTTTCATTACACCACATGAAATTAGCGGGCTCAATGTTGGATAGTTCTGGGCTTTAGCAATGTTGAAAGCCATGTTATTTGACAAAGCCAATGGGGAAAAGCTGTTGGTCTTTAGATCTTTTGAAGGCAAGTTCACAAATTGGAGCAACTTTCCAAGTGCTACCACATCTGCCATAGCATTGTGTGCATTGTATGTTTCACCAAGCAATTGTAGAACTAAATCAACTTGCTTCAAGGACTGCTTTGGATATAATGTTCTGAATATTGATAAAGAATCCATCAAAGCACAGTCTTAACAAGTATCAATTGTGTAATTTTTTACCAAGATCAAAACTTTAATTGGAAAAATAAACAATGACCATTATGAGCAACTAAGCACACATTTTGAAACTTTTCAAGCCAATGAACCATTCTTTTGACAGCCACTTGTATTGACACTAGCTGCACAACTTGTCCATTGACTGTCATTGTCCCATCAGTCATTGAAATGCCTGTAACTTGTGAAGCCTCTTGACTTATTGGAACTGTTGGTGTGACATACGTTGCGAACTGACTACCAGACTGGACTTCCACCGCTGCAATCTGCGTCACCTGCGAGAGTACTCTCCCTTCAACTGGAAACATAGTTCACATTGCAATCTCGTAAAATATCGCTATGCAATATCACATTTAGAATGCAACTTAACATAAAATAATATCTGTGGGAATTTTATTAGGTTAATAATCATACTGCTGATCTACCGGCAATAAAATTGGTTTATTAAAAAACAAAATCATAGAGGCAACTGTTTGATATCTGTAGCTGACCAGTTATTAGTTATAAATAATTATTAAAAGAACAATTGTTAGTTTCATAACATACTGAGTCCAGTAGTTTCTAGGTAAAATGTAATAATGGTCAGTTTCCCTGGCAAGATTACTGGTTTCAAGATTACCTTAGGTATCATATCTGGTATTTGCTCTGTGTCGGGGCTGTCTTCGTGCGCTATACCTGTGCAATAAACAGCTGATAAATAAGGATTTAAAAAAAATGTTTTTGGAATACACATTTCTATTTTATCAACAATACAGTAAACCAGTTCCAATCACCATGTTCATTGAAATGCAAATGGATGCATTTTACAATAACTACAAACAAGTAATAAAATAATGACGATTCCATTCAATGGTAACAAAAAAGCCCCACTTTACTTCACTATGTTGATACCCAGTAGTAATCAGAACCTTTTTTATAAACATCCATGTACTTGTCAATAATACAACAATACAATTATCCTTTTGATCAAGGTGGTGTAATGGATATGGTGTCCGCCTAGCAATTGGGAGGTCGTGGGTTGGATCCCCAATCAGTGAGCGTTCTCATGATCCCCTTCAGAGACACCAAGTTCTTCCCACGAAACGGACTCGAGTGTCTTAATAAGCCTTAGGCTTTCGATGCAATCAAGCTAAAATATAAAGGTTTTCAACTAATCCTTACCAGACGTGTACATATCTCCCTCAAGTGCTTTGTTTGCACCCTGATTTGTAGAGCGCTCTTGTCTCAGCACCAGTTGTCAACGTTTGGTTGTCTTGAAGGAAAGCTAGCCATCTGTAGCTTGTCAAGGCGATGCTTCATACATTTCGTAGCATACTTGACTGTGTGTGCCCCAGGGGACAAACCCATCTTTGAATAACTCTGTTTGGAACAATGAAATTCAATTTACATACTGCAGAGATAACACCTCTAAGACAGTACTGAGTGTTGTTTTTTTTACTTTTTTTATAGAACACATTGACAATAATATAACATGTAATTAATTTTTAACTTGAGAAATTTATTCAATTTATTAACACAATTGAATTGTATTGCGACAAATTTTCTAACATAAACATAATATTACTCCACATAAACTATTCTACGAATAATTTTCTATTTATGACATTACTTACAAACAGTTCTTCGCAAAACGTCCCATTTCACTAACCGCCGATGTATTTTCCACGATGCCTGCGTCGATGAAGACGCTGTGCTATCAAGATTTTGTTCAGTCCCAGACTATGGATGATCAGAAAGTTTTCTTCTTTGATACTTGTTTTTTTACTCGTAAAACGTCATTTTTTGGTTACGATTCACGCTAATGTTGCTTTTATGTTGTCGAGAAAATATATTACTTCCGGTTAATATCTTTCACATTTTTTTTATATAAAACATATTTTGACGTCCTATAATATTGAACTATGCATATCAGCGACACAATCTATTATGGAATTATACGAAACATGTTTTAATTTAAGAATAGTACTATGTAAATAATAAACCAAACAAACCGTACAAAACGGACATCTCACGACTTGAGTAACTATATTTACCGACATGAGCCGATGTCAACCGATCTTAAAAAAAAAACGCGGGAAATGATTACAGTTGTACTACCTTAAAGCATGACAATTTTTTTTGTTGACAAGTCTTTAAGCGTGTTTTTGTTTTAGAAACATTACTGATTACTGGTAAAAGACCGTGTGGGTGAACGATCTTATACAAGAAATACAAGTTTTAATTTCACTTGTAAATCTTAAATAAAATTTGCTGAATGCAATATTGGGTAATACACATATTACTATGTTTGTAAATACCAGTAAAAAATCAAGGCAATATGAACATAGTAGAGCAAAAACATTGTAAGACACTATCAATAAAAAAATAGAGTATTAAATATTCCAAAATTTATTTTTTGAATTCCTATACTTAGGAAATGATGCTACAAAGTATTGCCTTAAATGCCAGCTATTCATAATGTTGTATGTTGATATTTCCTAGTAACGTGCAGCACACTGAATGTGAGTCCTGGGGTACGCAGTGTGCGATACTCAGATAGCATACAGACCTACATGAACTTCTCCTGTGAGGTTGGCTATACGCTGGTGGGCGAGTCGGTCATCAGTTGCCGTAGCGACGGCACATGGAACAGCACTCTCCCTATATGCGGTAAATAGTTAGTGAAAGGCTATGGGGACTATAATCACTTTAATATGGCTATAGTCCATCAGAGATCCTTGACATTGTACACATGGCCAATCTAACAAGTAAGTCATAGCTATCTGAGTACTAAACACCAAGCCAATCATATCTCATCATAAAGTCCATTCTGTTGCATTAATCTTGAAATGAACTATTTAAGTGTTCTTTAGTTTTAGTTGTAATTTAAGTAATGTTTTAATTGGTGATTTTAAAATAAGCATTTAAGCATAGTGTTCTGTAAGTAAGTAAGATTTTCATATTTTACTCACTTACTTGTTCATTATTCATTGCCATCATGTTTACATAGAAAACCTCTTGTCAAGCCGTTGTCAGCTCTTTAGTCCTTTTCTGTAACTAGATGGTTGAAGTGCAACCAGGGCCTGTATGAACTAACCAATTCTTAGATTTAGGAATTAATAATTGACTTTGAACCAGGAAAATATTGTCAGCTTTTGAATATGATAAAAAGGCTACAAATGTTGCTTATGTCATAAATATTTTAAGTATAACCTTTCCTTTTACATTGAATTATATTATACTAAAAGGGTAGCTAAAAGTATAACCTTTCCTATTACATTGAATTATATTAAACTAAAAGAACATAACAGTTTCAAGAATATTCGGTATCTTAATACTTAATTCGAAGAATTGGTTGGCGAATATGGTCCCTGGCTTTTCATTAACTATAAATCTCATAGGTCATATGATAAATGTGTGTTTGTATTATCATCCCACCTTGATAACAAAGAAGCCTGATGTCTTTTCCTGCAGTTATATGTGAAGAGCTGTCCAGTCCTTATGGTGGAAACATCACAATTACGACCAATGGGGCTGTCACCACTGCCTATATCACATGTGTCATGGGCTTCTCTGTGATTGGTCAACACAAACTGTCGTGTCGTTCTGATGGTTTGTGGGATTTTCGTATGCCAACTTGTGGTATGTGATTTCAAGAGATTTACTTCTTTTAAAAATATGGTGCTGCTATGTCTGGTATGGATTGAAGCGTACTGATAATATAAGAAAAAACATATCTTGGACCTAAAGTGTTGGAAAGAAGTTGAGCTCAACGTCTCCCTGTTTATTCAGTTGTTTTGTCATCCAAATATGTCTTTAAATGTGCATTAATTTTCCCAATTACTTGTATAATACTTACTATATTTTTTACATTTTTCCAAGTGCTTACCAGTATTTTGTCTTATTGTCTTACTGCATTTGTTTCAATTAATAAATTATCAGTTAATTACCTGAACAAATTTATCAGACTGAACTGCTTAGAAAAAAAGCACTTCAAAGGCATTTTAATTGTTTAATACTTCCATTCACACTATTACTCAGAATAAGTATAGTATAAACTCATAATGCAATGTTAAAACTGTATATGATTTTATTAATCAATAAATTATCTATCAAAACTATCTTTCTAAACAGTCTGCCTTGAAAATTAATTTTACTCATTAATTTCCTGAACAAAGGTCACACAATTTTTCCACAGAATGTGACCGGCCTGCCCAGCCAGCCCACGGTAGCCTGTCGATAATAGGAGGCCTATCAGCCGTGTACAGATGCAACGTGGGATACACCCTGCTTGGACCGGCCAGTAGAACTTGTAGAACAGACGGCACAGGATTGTCTGGCAGTTTACCCAGTTGTGGTATGTATGTGAGACTGCTGTTTCAATCATAAGATGAAATCAAAATGATTTTAAGTCTTGATTCAAAGGAATTTTTTTTTTAATCACTTTCAACAGATTCCATAAGTTCACAATATTCTAGTAAAATACAAATATTGTAAAAAATATAATGTACCGGTCACATACAATGTGCTAACCATACCATTTTATTACAAAACAATTGAGCCTTGCTCTGAAAAAACTGGGTTTTATACATGTGTGCATAAAGTGTCGGCCCAAACTAGCCTGTGCAGTCTGCACTGGCTTATCAGGGACAAAACTTTATCTTTTTATGGATTTTTTGTTTAAAGGAAGTCTCTTCTAAACAAAAATCAAGTCTAGACTTATCTGGGACGACACTTTACGCATATTAATTAAGCCCAGTTTTTCCAGAGTGAGGATAAATTAATAGTGAAACAAAACACACAACTGTTTAGATTTAACAGCATTAGCTACTGGAACTACCAACAAGATATCATGTTATTACTACACAATTTTGTATTTCACTTAAGTTCGATGTGGTGACATACAAGCTGGTCCAAACCAAAACATCACCTTGGTAACAGATGGACTTACAAGCCAGGCCATATTCCAGTGTGACCCAGGCTTCTCATTGTCCTATAGCAACAATGTCACATGTCATGGAGACGGCACATGGGATGGACCTCTACCTGTTTGTGGTATAACGCTCAACTTTGTGTACATTTGTATATCACTCAACTTTGTGTACATTGTATGTTAGTATAATGTTACACAACATTTGTGCATTTTTCCTTTAAATTTGCCCCTGATTTGAATGAGTTCTGCTGGTACTTATTACAGTACTTTACGTTAAGTACGGTTTGGAACACCAAATTGTACATGTACACAAATATTTAAATGCCTCAATTTAAATCTGGTTTTGTGTGTTATTGTATTTTTAGCTCGGCTGTTTTCGAAGCATACCAGAGGTATTGTCATAGCCAGCTAGTCCGTCGTCCGCGTCGTCCGAAAACTTTGACATTGGCCATAACTTTTGCAATATTAAAGATAGCAAGTTGCTATTTGGCACGCATGTGTATTTAATGGAGCTGCACATTTTGAGTGGTCAAGGTCAAGGTCATCCTTCAAGGTCAAAGGTCAATTTTTTGTTTGTTTATTTTTTTTTTCAAAACTGCACCCACAGCCGAGGGTTGGCACCCGGTCTGCAGTTCTCTTGTTTCAAAAAGTTCCCAAACTGTGCCAAGGTGCTGCACCCTGCTTCTTTAAGCTTGTTCTTGCTGGTCGTTACAAAAATAGTGAATGTCTTTTGGATAAAATATTTTTGCACATACTGTGAATTTGTATAATATGTAATTAGTTGATCTTTTTATGGTTTGTGGTATAAAACTTGATTTTGAAAGTTAAACAAAAATTCCTTCATGACCCCGTTTCCTTGAGATTACGACCATTTACATTTTCTGATCCTTAAGATTCCAACTTACTGTGTGAAACCAAATAATTCTAATTGTCTCCGTATGTCTGTCATACTCCTCATTTTTAGTGCGTTGTCCGTCTGTGAGCCCCAGTGCAGGCCTGTCCTATGTTGTGTCTGCAACAGCGGGGGGCCAGTCTGTGTCCTCGTTCCAGTGTGCAGACGGCTACTCCATAGAGGGCGCCCTACAGACTACGTGTCTGCGCAATGGCACCTGGGATATTGTGCAGCCAACCTGTGGTAATACTCTAATTGTTGGCATTTCTTGTTGAGAAACAATTCATTTGGTATTTGTTTGTCAGGGATACTTAATCAGTTTTCATGTAAAGAAGGGTGGATTGATTGGAATCACATCAGCCTTTGTGTTATTATTCTTGTGAAAAACATTCCAAATTTGCTTATTTTTGTACCTCATTTAAGCATATTGATCCTGATTCTGATCAAAACATACGAATGGTGAGCTTTTGATTCACGCATTTTCACCATTAAGATTAAGAATATTCTAGAAGTAACATGTTTGCCCAAGCAACAAGAAATTTGGTCACACCTTTGTCTCAATTATTATCTCGACTAAATTTGAAAATGGTTCCACTATATGCAAAAACGTGGTCACCAGGGGCTGGGCATTTTTTGCTTAAATGACTATTGAAAAAGCATTTGAACACACAATGGTGACCCTGAATCAACCTTATTATTTGTGTGAATGATAAACTGAGTTTGAATATTGTTACTTGTAGCAATAGTTATTTTTTGGGTAAAGACTGGGCAAGTGTCAAATTGATTTGTCTTGTTTTATCTTTGACCTTGAATTATGGCCTTGACATGTTTAAGCAGTCAATCATTACACATGTATCAACATAAAATAAAAAACATTTATGTAGCTACTTTGAAGTGAAAGTTCTTTAGATACCTCATGATACTATCTTGGCCCACTTGTTTGCTGCCGAATTATATATCACTCTGTTCTTGTTTTATAAAAAAAAGTTGCTCATTCAGTTTATCTTTTGATTCCAGTGCAGTCCTCAGGTATTTACTCCCCCTTGGGAGGGGGAGAGTGCAGTAACTCAGCTGTCACTGCTCTGATAGTAGTCTTGATCCTCGTAGTCATAGTTGCGGTCGCCCTGGGTTACCTGGCCTGGAGATACTGGAGGAAATACAAGGAAGAGAATACTCGCACAGTCACCTACTCGATTAGTAAGTAGATGTTCTAGATGGTGCCATTTTTGTTTTGCTTTATCCCATTGAGCATTAGCTTCTCAAGTGTTAAGAAAAAAAAAGAATTGAAAGACAGATTGTTTACATATTTAACTCTAGGATGTACTTTACTAGTAATTATGTTGATCTATTTTCCTTCAGGTCAGCCTATAAAAACTAGTCCAGAAGGGCATTACATGTTTGATGACCTTGACATGAAAATACCAGACATGAAACCACCTCTAGGACACCAGCGTCACATAACTGAGCTAGGTCTTATACCAGAATTATCATCTGCACCTTTGTTTTCTGGTCGCCACATCACAACAGGTGGTATTGTTTCACCTTCCATGGGACCTATTACCACAAGAGACATTGAAATCCAAAAACATCCAAAAAGCAGTTATTCTCAAGGGAGACGTTCTGATGATAGTTTTAGTAATAGAACATTTGAATCATTTTTACCTGTACCAAAGGAAAGAAAGAAGCGCAGCCAACATAGTCCCAGTAATAGAAAACCTCCAGAAGGCAGTGAGAATGATGATGACATAAATTCACCCGCAGAAACCTTGCAGGGGTCATCTCAGTTGCGTCTGACCTTGCCTGAACAAATTCTCACGCCAAGAAATCCTGAAGTATTGAAGGCAGAATTGGCAAAGAAGTCAAGACAACGGAGAAATTCATCTCAAGAGAGGAAACAAAGGAAAAAGAGTGACCTGATTGATAAGGACAAGGACTTTCTGAAGGTCATGAAGGGGGACCGGTCAAGCTCCCCAATGGCCCCTCGGACCCCCTCACCCTACAAGATAAGCGGCACTAGCCAGGACTACGAGGTCGACGAAATGGATGCTTAATTGAGCCAATTTCTGGGAAAACTGGGCTTAATGCATGTGTGTAAAGTGTCTGCCCAGGGTAATCAGGGACAACACTTTCCGCCTACATTGAATTTTCGTGACGAGACATCCTTTAAAAGAAATAAGTCATACAAGCAGAAAGAGGCGTCCTTGCTTAGCCTGTGCCGACTGAAAGGCTAATCTGGGACAACACTTTACGCACATGCATTTAGCCAAGAAGGATTCTTAATTGTGGAACAGAGCTCAAAGAATGGCTTTGGGCAACAACTAGAGAGCCATTTCTGTTGCTGTATTATGGATTGGATATTTTACATTGAAAATATTTTAAGCTAGTAAAGAGTGCAAAGTGTTTCATATTTAACCATGTTTTAAATAACATTAATTATAGTTAAGATACCCAGAAAATAAATGTTATATTAAACGTAGCGTATTTGTGGCTCACAAAGAGCTCAAAGGTAAAATGTATAAACTATCAAGTTATAATATGATTGCGCTGTGTGTGTTTTTCATTCATTATGTGATAGCATTTTTCCAGTTATTATATTATTGTGTTATTTGATAATCATAAAATGTATAACATTTATTTATGTTTATTCCCGTTTACTCTTGTTTTGAACTGTTGTACAACGCATTATTTTAATAAAATAATAATGCAGCATACACACTTTAGTTTAATTGTTTTGAATTATTGAATCGCAATCAAACATTCAATTGAGTACCATGCGTTACCATTTGCGCCGGTCTCAAGAGAAAACAAGGGTTTAATGCATGTGCTTAAATTGTCGTCCAGATTAGCCAAATGATTTCGCAATAACAATAGATATACGTGTCGTGATGCCAATCTGGAAGGTACAAACTTGCATCAACTGGCTCGCCTACTTCATTGTCGCTCTAGCGTGTTGGTGGGTTTGATAGTCGTCAACCCTATGACACGCCAAAATGTTTCTGAACATGTCGTATCGACGCTATCTTTATGTTTCGTATCGTCGACTATATTTGTCGTGTTCTCGTGGTGGTGGCTCGCAAACCCGCCAACACGCCAGAATAATATGGCAGAAATCAACCCCCGCAATTTACAAAGCTCATTGTGATAAAAATTTCATATGTATTAATGAAAAGAAAGTCATACAGAGTGGGTAATTTTCCGAAGGAAAACAAATCAAACAAACATAAAAGTGTACTTCGTTTTAAAACAAACGTGTACGTCTGCTCGAGACGACAAGCGAAACGCATTTGTATCCTGTTTTACAACGATGTAAATAGACTGAAACAGCTGTACGTATTCGAGATACGTGAATATGTTGTATTTGATGAGATTTAGTAAACACCTCGGCATCACCCTCTCCACCCCCCACCAAAAACACACACACACACACAAACCCCTTTACAATTGTTCTATGTGATAATGAGGAGTTTTAGAACACAGTCACAAGAGCACACCGTGTTCATGACCTGCTTTTGTGATCGCCTATTGCGGCGTTCGTCATCTATTTTAACTTGTGAGCACGTCAAGGGTTAATTTATGGTCAAATATTCTTGCAACTTGGTCAGAACAACTTCACCAAGGATATATAATCGAGTTCGAAACTGGCTCAGGATATTTGTTCACCGATTTCTCTACTAAGTAAGAAAATATGGCCTACCGGTAGTCCGTATAAGTGAGTATTGACAAATGTTTCTAGAATCTTTTTCTTTCATCCAGAATGATGGAGATATCTAAAACGTGGTTAAGATGAAATGAAAACAGAATTAGATTATAATTAGCAATACATTATTCATATATTCATATTCCTCTAGTCTGTTAAAACCAGCAAACATGGACGCCAGTGATATTTGTCCATTTATTGATGTAGTTAAAACCAGAGTGTGCATACTAGTATACAACGAAACATAACCGAATGAGCCAGATGGGGCGCGGAATGATGCCGACCGTTTGAGAAATTGATTACACATGATTACCGATCATGCACAAACGTTGCAGACACACGGAAGAACGTGCTGAAGCTGAATATATCCTAGTAGCAGATTTGTGTTCGAAAGAAAGCTGAAAGGTTGCCGATCTGAAAATCGAGCTTTATAACGATGTAGAGCTGCATATTTGTATCGGTTAATATTGAGGCACTATACTGTTGGGTTAATATTGCAATTGTTGACTTTATGGCCATAGTAAAGTTGGACTTGAATAACTTATATGCATTTCATATTAACTTCAGCTTTCATATAGGAGTTTTCAGCTCATCCAAAATCGAGTGTAAGGTCTTGTATAAAATACATTTGATATCTTTTGTTTGGAAGATTGAAACTGTGTTACATCGTGAAAAAATCAATAAATTCCGATTGTGTCACTTAGTATTAAGCTATCGATGAACAGACGGCATCGCTTACGCTTTCTACCTTTAAACCTCCGGAATTTCTTCGCTCATTTGATGTTCTTTCTGTTAATGATAGTTAACTGCCGCGATCACAGATGTTGAGCGCGGGGCCAAGTCACTTTAACACTATCAATATGTCATAAAACAACATTTTTCATCATTTTGACAAAAACATATATATACATATATATTATTTCATTTTTTTCTTCTTTCAAAATGATGAAAACAGTTGTTTTATGACATATTGATAGTGTTAAAGTTACTTGGCCACGCGCCCAATACCTGTGGCCGCGACGATTGAGCATCCTTCGTTACACGACCGTTATAACTTCCTAGTGTATACCTGAGACAGGGGCTTGAACTCGAAGATGTAAGAGACCTTACCGGTACCAGTCTTGTGCGTTAGTTCTTTTTCTGTGTATTTTTTTTTTCTATCAGTAAGTTAAAAATAGTATCGTTATAATAGTCTGCAACATACTGCTCCGTTTTAAATTGAAAGGAGGAGGGCTACCGCGCCAATACTGTGCGTTTCATTTACTATGATACTAATAACACAGAATGGTTGTAACTAGAGCCGTAAAGGAGTAAAACTATTTATGTATATAACAACCTTTCAGTAATGGCATTAAAAGCCGATTTTAAATAACGGACAGATGAACCGGTAGTTGAAATGAGAGCATTGTGCCAATATCGGGAAAATATTTATTCAGTAAATACGATCTCAAATCGATGTAAAACCCCATATTAGGCCGATGCACCAATTTATAGCTGACCAATCTCTAGTAAATATAAAAAGTTTGCTGGATCGAGTCCCGACAGGCGGTCGCTTTTATGTCGCTTAAACGTTTAATTTATGTCAACTTTTTTAAGAAATTCGTCGACATGTATTTTTCCTCCTTTGTATTTTTGTGAAGTTAAGATGTTGGTAATTTCTAGTGGTGTGTAAATGAGTCTGTACCAATAACACTATTACAGGTTGTGTGCAGTTTGTTGTGTTTTCCCGTCTAACACAAAGTCCTGTCTCACGTGAGTGCCCTCTTGTTTTTATCGTCATCGATTTCTATATTTAGTGGAAAGTAGCCCATGTATTGTGCTTACTTAGACAGTGATCTGGGTTTTCTTCGAAGAAAAGTTGCTATTGCCATTGTTTAATAGTTAAAATAGTACAAGATCGTTCGATAACAAGTCAACATATCAGCAACGTAAGATACTTTTAAGTTGTGAGCCCATTTAATGATTCTTTTATTCTTGAAATTGAAGTTCTGTTTAATTTGCAATACAATATTTCGTGCACACGTTAATTCGTACCAAGACTGTCATCCTTGTGTTTAGGTAATATTTTTAGCTCGAGCTATCTTGACCTCTCTGGTATTTTTTTGTTAATTGTCTATTTTCTCAATACCGTACGTAAAACTTATTTAACAATAATAAAAGAGGCCGTCCATAAAGTATGTCACGTTATTTTTTACCAGTTTTAACCCCCTCCCTCCCCTTGTCACAAACTGTCACAAATCTCTGACCTCCCCTCCCCCTAAAGTATGTCACACTTTTGAATATTTTTTAGTAGTAAAATATAATATGTCCACTTAAAAGAACTATCACATTATTAAAATGACTAATAGTTAACCCTTTGAGCGCTGGAACCGAATTTTAAAGGTCTTTGCAAACAGTTTGGATCCAGATGAGACGCCGACAAATTTCCCAGCATGCAAAGGGTTAAGTAGTTACTTGTCAACAGTTGCCACAGTTATTCACTGAAGCAGTAACTCAATCTAGATTGAATTTAAAATGAATTTGAAAACATAAATGGCAAAAATTAGACTTGACGATTATATAATAATTATACACATCATGTATCTGGTGACTTTTCATTAAATTACAATAGGTGAGGTCAAGTTTTAGATATCATCCGATACAATAGATTAGCAAAATTTGATAATAATAATAATGATTAAATAATATAAATATTACCTCTGAATTCTCAAAATTGTCTATAATAATAATTACTATAATAGGTCAAATTAAATTCCGAATTTCTCGCTCAGTGACATAATTGTGCAGCGGACAACATAGAAATGATAATTCTTCATGCATGACGAACGCAAGGCTTTACATAAAACAAGGCTTCGCAACAGCATACTAGTAAGTGGAATGGTGAATAACAGATTCAGGAAAAACGCATTGCATGCTATTTTGACATAAAACTGTTTCAAATGTTTCACAAAAGTGTTGAAAATAATTTGTTAAGCAATTAAATTCTATGTGATGTCACACATGGCCTGATCCTCACCCTCCCCCATGTCACAAACTGTCACACTTTCTTACACCGCCTCCTCCCCCTTGGAGCGTGAAATACTTTATGGACGGCCCCAAGGTATCATGTTTTCCCATTCAACAACTTGGTTCAAATTCTTTTCATTCCAGTCCTCCAACTTCCAAGTTCAGCAAAGATTTAAATCGGTTTTGCAGATATTGTCTTTTCACTTGGGGTTTCTCTTAGATCATAAGGGCAGAACAAATACTTTATCCCACTTGAGATAGTCATAGTCATGCACTGCCTTTTAAATCTGGATCAAATCCGCACAATCGCGTCTGTATTCCAAGGTTAGGAGGCCTACTTTCCTCAATCTTTGCTTGTAAGGGAGGTTTGAAAGTCCAGGTACCAGTTTGGTAGCCCTTCTCTGAATATCTTCAATTTTCCGTACACCTTTCTTTAAATAAGGGGACCACACACAAGAGCCATACTCCAAAATTGGTCTTATCAATGACTTGTAAAGCGGCAAAAACATGTCAATATCCATGTACTCGAATGACCTGTCTTTATAATTCCCAAGGTTCTATGGGCCTTGTTGGTAATTCCTGTGATATGTGTGTTGAAATTGAGTTATAAGTCAGATGTTAACCCCAAATCTTTCTCCCGGAAATAAGTTTCGACATGACTATAATTACCATCATTTTCTTTCATGGAGAAGGTGAAATCTTCATTTTTGTTGCCAATATGTAGAACTTTTTCATTTCTTTGCGTTGAAAGCCTGCTTCCAATCCTCACTCCACACACAATTATTATCTAAATCTTGTGATTACATATGTACCATTATTGATACTTACGAGTATATCTTGGTGTTATCTGCGAAAATCTGAACTATCCCAGTCACGAGCTCTGGTTAATCGTTGAAGCAGAACCAACACTTACACATTGGGTTCTGTCTGATGGAAAATGCTTAATCCAGTTATATACTGGTAAGCGAGTAGTTCTCAGACAAAATATAAGGTTTTTCTTTAATAACTTTCTTAATAATACGAAATATTGTATAAAACATTTACTGATACATCCTGGGTTCGTCATTTACAACGAATGCAAACAAAACATTTTTTGTTGTGTACAAGGGCAGTATTTGGGGTCATTAAAGGGAGGTAATTTTCCACTGTACAGAAGTATTTACTGGACATTTATATAAATTCAGTAATTGGAAACAAATTAGGGTTAAAATCAAATTTTTCCTAACATTAATGTTAAAATGATGTAAATACATTAATTTGATGGTGCAATATGTCGACTTCTGCGTGTGTAAATAGTTATATTTTTTCCCCCCAATATCAGTGCAAACAAAGATCTATAAATAATTTTTTTTAATTTGGTTTTTCCATGGTTAGTATGTCTCTCATTCAGCAATCTTATTCAACAAAGTATCAACATTACTGTAGCATAACTTCAAACAAATAATATTATCATTGGAGTCCCTTGAAAATCCACACTTGGAATTGTCAACTCGAGAAACAGTCCTAAGTGTATTCCCAGGCCCACATTCACAAACCGATTCCTGGACGTTAGTTAAATAATAAAGAATATTGTTACAACTGTAATTTCCTCAAACTACTTGATAGTCAAGTATAGCATGGCAGTTTACACATATAATGTTATTATTCTTTGTTTAGTTCAAACTTTAGAACAATATGTTAATGATATATAATAAGTATCATTTTAAGCCTGTATTAAAGCAAAATTTGAGGTATTTTTATTGAGTCTAAGACCATTCTTAAGTCTTAGAAAGGGTTGGTATAACGGCCCGGTTCTGTATTCTCAGCCTTTTCGATATTTTGGAATTTAAGAAACATCTCTTTTAATTAAAACTGGAGTTAGTTATATGTTTTCAGAATATTCTATAACATTTCTGATAGATACATATATATATAGATGTAGTTCTTCTTCTTCCGATACAGCACTCCTTCTAAATAGTTCTTCTTGAATATAAAAGCTTTTATTAGTTCATACATGTAAGTACAGCTCAATGTTCTCCTGTTAAAGGCAAAAACCATGCAAAAAAGGTCTATCATATGTCTTTACAATCAAGTTCATTCAACCTAATACATGGTAACAAACACAACTAGAAATGGCGCGGCCTGGGCCAACACGTATCCCCACGCCGCATGTTGTTAGTAATGTCATCCAGTTAAATTTTAAAGTCATGCATATTTTCAATTCCCCATAATCAACATTGAATTATGTGGTAAAGTGAAAAAACAAGAGATGTGTTTGTCAGAAACACAATGCCCCCTACTGCGCCGCTTTGAACGGACAAGCTCATTTATGGCCATATTTGACTTTTGAACTCCAAGTGTGACCTTGACCTTGGAGATATCGACGTAATNTAGCAGTCATAAATGACACAGTCAAATTCCTTGATCACTTTTATTTCAAAGGATGACTGCTACCTGCAATATATAATGATTGATGATTAGTTTATAGGCTTATTGGTAGATGGTGTAAACACTCCGCACACAATTAATTTTTCAAGTTTTTCTTTGGGTTAAATAAACTAACATAATTTTAAATATGGAATATCTCGGCGTTTATGTAGACATATACTGGAATAGTTGACGTGTTTGAAACTTGGATTAAAATAATAATTTTGCAAGCACACCATATCAAGTTGGTCGTTTTAATTTGCCATAGAGGGAAACATTTATGATATTTTTGTGTTAATTTATGCTAGAAAACAATATGTGGCTCATATAACAGATATAACTGCATTCCATTCGTGTTTACATGAAAAAAGCCTTCACCAGATGCAACTTCTAGCGACCCAGAGGGTCAGTAGCTGGGGGTTGGATTATTAGCTCGGCTGTTTTCAAAGAAAACCCGAGGTATTGTCATAGCCCTCTCGTCTGCTGCGTCGTCGTAGTCGTCATCGTAGATGTCATCCAAAAACATTGGTCATAACTTTTGCATTATTGAAGATAGCAACTTGATATTTGGCATGCATGTGTATCTCATGGAGCTGCACATTTTGAATGGTGAAAGGTCAAGGTCATCCTTCAAGGTCAAAGGTAAAAAAACTTTCTTTTTTTTATGTGTATCTCAAAGACCTGCACATTTTGATTGGTGAAAAGGTCAAGGTCAATGATGACCTTCAAGGTCAAAGTAAAAAAAACAAAATCCAAGCACCCACAGCCGAGCGTTGGCATCCGCTCGACGGTACTCTTGTTGCAACTACTTATAGATGTAGATATTGGTTAAAGGCATTAATTACATTTGATAGCTTTTGTCTCTAGGTGCACAGAAACTGTTGGTCAAATAAATTTAATAATTATTGATATTGTCACATAGAATGGCTGATTCTGGATCAAATGGAACTGGTGCTGGAGAGGATCAACAGCAGCAACAACCATCACCCCCTGCTCGGCATACAGTGATTGTAAGTACACTGTGAAATCAATATGAGCTCACATGCACATACTGAGATGTTGTGAGTATTTGTCACAATATTGCCCCTTGCATAATCTAGGGTGTTCTTTTACAACTCAATGATAAAATGACTAGATGAAATCACTTAAATATATTAATTGAGTGACATTTCTCAAGACAAAGTGGACAATCACTAGTAATCTGCAACTGATAATCTGTTATCTGGGATAAGTGTAACTGATAATCTTGCATTGTTGCTCTATGATGCCTGCAACTATTATACATTTTGTATTATATTTTACACAAAAAATGCACACTTACTGAATACAAACAAGTTCAACACAATTGTATTTTAGTTTTATATTTATTGAACTTTGCACTGTATGAAAATATGAGCCCCACTCTTGGAAAACAAGGCTTTATGCATGTGCCTGAAGTTTCATCCCAGATTAGCCTGTGCAGTCTGCACAGGTTAATCAGGGAAGTCACTTTCTGCCTTGATTTTTGTTAAAATGCAATTTCCTTTAAATGAAAAAATTCCATAAAATCGGAAAGTGTCGTCCTAGATTAGCCTGTGCTAACTGCACAGGCTTATCTGGGGAAACACTTAAAGCACATGCTTTAAGCCCCGTTTCCCAGAGCATGGCTTACACTGTGAAGTGATACATTTTTTGCAGAGCTACATGTTAAGCAACAAGGTAGAGGCTGCCCTATGGCTGACCAGAGTGTTTACTGTACTGTGCACTGTGATGTTCATCCTGCCATTGTTTGGGTCTGTATCCATGTTGAAAAATCAGGCTTAATGCATGTGCGTAAAGTGTCGTCCCAGATTCGCCTGTGCAGTCTTCACAGGCTAAGCCTGTGCAGACTGCACAGGTAAGCCTGTGCAGACTGCACAGGCTTATCTGGACTGACACTTTACGCACATGCATTAAGCCAAGATTTCCCTGAACCAGGCTCATATTTTTATGAAACCTTAGAAGAACTTTGCAAATACCTGTCTGTCAGTATGTTGGTTGGTCAAGTTGTCAGTCAGTTTGCATGATATGAAGGCTTAACCCTTTGAGCGCTGGAACCTGGTTTTGAAGGCCTTTGCAAACAGTTTGGATCTAGATGAGACGCCACAGAACGTGGCGTCTCATCAGGATCCAAACTGTTTGCTATTCTGATAGTATTCTTTGGAAAAAAATTGAAGAAAATGCTAATTTTAGAAATTCAGCAGACAACATTTTAGCAGACGACAAATTTCCCAGCATGCAAAGGGTTAATATGCTGGTTACATGGGAAGAAGGGAAGGCGTCTATGGATTATTAGTTCAAAGATCTCATCTTTTCTTTAAGTTGCATGGGGCTTTTTACATGAAATATGTTCTTCAAAATAACTTAAGGACACTTTGTCATACGCTCATCTACATTTGTATGCTGGTTACGAGGGAGGAATGGAAGTAGCCGGTCAAGTCAGTCAAAGATTATGGTCATAAGAGCTTTTTGCATGAACAACTTTGGCTGCAAGTTGGAGGGCTTAAATTAGATATTTTACAAACATTTTTTGTTTGTAATGAAATACAGGACCTAAAAATAGAAGTTCAAAGCTAAAATTAAAATGTTACATTTTTATTATGTTCAGAAGTTACATATGTATTTATTTACCTGAAATATAATTTGCCTTCTGAAGGCGGAAAAATATATTTGTTTAAAATAGTATTGCAGCAAATGAAAGTGCAACTTTTACCCATTTAGTGGTAACCCTTCCACCCACTTTGAGCGTACGTTGCTGAGCGCGGCGGCTACCAGCGCCCTGAGGTTACATCAGCGGCTGCCCAACTTCCAGTTCAGCCGTGCCTTCATGAGCCAGCTGTTTGCAGAGGACAGTTGCCACTATCTGTTCTTCTGCATCATCTTCCTCAACAGTTACCCCATCACCAGTATCCTTTGCTGTAGAAATCACATTTGTCTTTTATGGTTACACCCCACTTCGAACAAGGGGTATATTGATTTGCATCTGTCTGTTGGATTGTCGGTTGGTTGGTTCTGTCGACCATTTCATTTCCAAACCATATCTTGAGAACACTTTGACCTATGATCAGGGCCCGTTTTCACCAACCCATTCTTAGACTGAAGAATAAATAAAAGATTTAGAACCAAGAAAAATACGTCCAGCGTTTGCATATATACAGACTATCATGGGTGATTATGTCATTAACAAAATGAAGAAGAATGATGAAGATATAATAGCGGTTAATGTCAAGTTTGACTCAAAATTAAAGCAATTTTTAAATATTCCAATTTAAAGAATATTCTTTATTCTATTTGTAAGTCTAAGAATTGTTTGGGGAATAAGGGTCCAGGCAAATTGGTTTGATGGTTAGTTGGGATGAAACGGAGCCACCTATCAATGCTTGGGTAAAGGGTTAAGGTCACATTGGCGTGTAACATGAAATTAAGTAGGTAGGATTTTTAGTACCATAACACCCATACAATACATCTCTTAAGAAGACTTTCAAATGTAATAGAACACCATGTGACACTTGGGCACCATATACATGTACTATAATCATTGGATAAAATATGGTCATACATGCCATTTGTCCTAAATTCAGCGGGACAATCCTGCTTTAGGGATGTTTGTCCCGCCATTCCAACATTGAGGATTTGTCTTGATCGTAATAAACAATGACAGTTTTATAAGTTTTACTGTAAAATTCGCCACTGAAGCTCCATTGGGCCAAACCTTGCGATCAAATAGCCCTTGACAATCTTTACAACAACACTCCTTAGCTTGTCAAACTGTTGTTGTTGTTCATACCTTATCAGTGCTATATTGATTTTGTCATGCTTGCAGGCTGTGGTGGTTTTACAACCTCTGTAGCTAATTTCTGTTAATAGATTGATATATTGTTATTGTTATGTGGATTCTGAAAAAGGTGACTGGGTTTGTGTTGTAAGGCCCAATCAAGCCCAGGGTTTCTAATATCATGTGTATTATTTCATCTCAGGTTTAGATAAGCACCTGGAAAGTGGTGTATGAAATGGGATATTCAAATGCAGACAAAGCCATTCTTATTGTCCACATAAATCTACTTTCACTTTCACCTGGTTTTCAGGAAATGTTTTCTCCATGTTAAATTCAATCTAAATTTAAATTCACTTTGTGATGATGCATTGTAATTATAGAAGAACAGTGTCTGATGCACACACACCATGTTATGTGTTTATGCATTAAAGAAATAAGTTATATTAATTCTGTGAATCGAAAAATATAAAAATATCCCACAATTCACTTAACTTCTCCTTCGGAAAGTTTGCGTAGACACGTTTATCATCAATATTGGCCAGAATGTAGGTCACTATAGCTAAAAATAGATTTAAAAAACACTGAAAATCATGCCCCTGGTGTCAAGCTGGTCTTGCCATTTTACACAGGTGAGCGAACTAGGACCTTCTTATCCCTCATTTTGAACATATTCATCAAACAATTAAGTTTTAGCTTTCTGGCTACTGATTTCTGAACACCTAGTTTCTGTGGTTTGTTGTATGATTGATAGTGAATTTGAAGTAAAATTTGCTTTTGCATTCTTCACACCAGAGCAGTATTTTAAACCGTTATTTATTTATTTATAAAAAGCTATGCAATAATGTATTGGAAATACTTAGTATTAATTCTTAATAAAGTTTGATAAAAAATACAAGCTCTCATGAAAAATATGTATCGAGGTTGTTGTTCAAATTTATGATTTACAGTTATTTTCTTTGACTGCCTGCACAGTGGTACTTGTACCTTTATTTCTATTTGCACTTCTACATGCCTGTAACTACACCAAGAATCTCCTGGATGTGAGTATATGGTGAAAAATAATTGTCGTTGACATTTTGCAGTAACGTGATCATTTGGATAACATAGAATTAAGTTCTCATCATGTCTGTGGCATTCTTGCTGTTATTATAGTATTGAATTACATTTGGCATTAAAGTTTAAAAGAAGCAGAAGGTCAGGAATAATTTCTTGTAATATTTAATTACCGAGGAAAATTTAATTGGCCTATCACAAGTTTGTTTCTGACTTTGTTGACAGTTTTTGTTAAGTTTGCCTGTAATTCTTGATTCATTTACTTGTCATTAGTATTGTCTGATATTAGGTCCCCACTGTCTGCAATCTGTTACAAACCCATGAATGTGAATGTTTGTGAATGTCCCCTTTTAAAACAGTAGTTTTATTTCAGGGATAATTCATGATTTGAGTGTTGCTCTTGGAAAAAAGGTTTTAATGCATTTGCCTTAAGTATCTTCCCAGATTAGCCTGTGTGGACTGCACAGGCTAATTAAACTCGCCTCTTTTCTTCTTTACTGTATTTTCGCTATGAAGAGACTTCCTTGAAACAAAAAAACAATATCCTGCTAGCCCATTTAGTATAAAGACAACATTGTGTATGACAGGTGCTTGGTCCAACCTCGATGATGTTCATGAGGAACCTGATTGCTAAGCTGCAGCTACAACAGACCAACATTCTACGCTTCATAGCTTGCTCCGAAATCTTCCTCATGCCTGCTCTGATCTTTATGACGTTTAGGCAAGTACCTGTAGAAATAGTTCACCAAGTTGAGTCGCGTTCTGAGAAAACTGGCCATATTTAATGCATGTGCTTAAAGTGTCTTCCCAGATAAGCCTGTGCAGTCCGCACAGGCTAATCAGGGACGAAACTTTCCGCCTTAATTGGATTTTTGCTAGGAAGAGACTTGATTTAAACGTAAAATGTCAGAAAGTAGAAAGTGTCGTCCCTGATTAGCCTGTGCGGACTGCACAGGCTAATCTGGGACGACACTTTGGGCACATGCATTATGCCCAGTTTTCTCAGAACGTGACTCAAATGATTTACAACATTGATTTTTTGACAAAAACTTATATATATGGTTAAAGCTTGCCAGCCTTTATGTGGCACATATCATAATTCATTATATTGGAATACAAGTACAATCAAATTATTAGTTTTTGTTATGGAATCAAGTAAAACACATGTACATCAAGTTATGTCCCTATTAAGTACGAGTACTATTATGGTGTTTGTTTAACTCTTTTAACATATTCAGAAGCAAGTCAGGAATACAGGAAACAATTCAAACATGTAATGTATTCTAATTTAGAATTTGAACATGTAATATATGGTTATTGAGTATTAGGTCGAATGTAAGACTATAAGAT
Source organism: Dreissena rostriformis (assembly GCA_007657795.1). Taxonomy (NCBI): domain Eukaryota; kingdom Metazoa; phylum Mollusca; class Bivalvia; order Myida; family Dreissenidae; genus Dreissena; species Dreissena rostriformis. Next base: position 75,514 of record VMBQ01002536.1, on the reverse strand, counting down.
AAGGAAAGCTCTGTGGCATGGTGTTGCTGAAAAGGTGTTAGATAAGAGTTAAACTGTAACAGTTATTATTAAAAAGTATACATTAACAAAATAATTGGTGGTCAACTTTATTTGTTTATCAATAATATTATATGGACAAAATTGAACATAAATAATTTTCTTTTATACATGTATATACTTTTACAGACCAATTATGGATATTTGACTTTTACTGCCCGTAAGATGTTTTATTTTTTTATTTATTTGTTCTTAGTACGTAAAATAGGAAAAATGATAGATGTAAATTCTGGTCCTTGGTAAAAGTATTACTTCAAGTGTACATATACCACATGCACTATTATGTAAATTGCGCAATCTCACATCACACTTCGCAAAAACTGTCGGTGTGACGAACAAGACCGACACATTTTGTTTTGATCCGATCTTTATTTGCAACAAATTTGTTTGACATTTTTTGGAAAGAAAACCTGTATGCAATTGAATGAAACAAACTAACATCAAACAAATGAATATGGTTACTCTTTATTTTTTCGCTTTTAGTTACTTCTTTATATATATATATGTTCTTAATTAAATGTGCCAAATTGAAAACAGCAATAGGTTGTGTTAAGCATGCTGAACTTCGTCCGAATGGTGGGTATGAACAAAAACCCAAACAACTGTGTAACGCAAGTCATATAATTGTAATGCATAGTTACAACAACAACATTATTGATACACACATGTGTGTAAAGTGAACACTAAATGTGTCCTGTCCTGAGAAAACTGGGCATAATGCTTGTGCGTAAATTGTCATCCCAGATTAGCCTGTGCAGTCCGCACAGGCTAATCAGGTACGAAAATTTCCGCTTTTATGGAATTTTTCATTTAATTGATGTCTCTTTATAGCGAAAATCCAGTTTAGGCGGAAAGTGTTGTCCCGGATAAGCCTGTGCGGACTGCACAGGCTAGTCTGGGACAACACTTTACACACATGCATTATGTCCAGTTTTCTCAGAACACGACACAAAATATGAATCAGATTAATTGTGTTTGTTTCTATAGTCAGATTCATGATCATAGTTTGGTATTAATTTAAATAACCTTTAGATATATTATTCCAATATATTGTTGATTTTCTATATATTTATATTATGTAAATTGACGCTAACAACAACAACAAAAAAGTTTTCTGCAAGAGAACATGAAAATGGTCTAGTATTAAACTCAGTTTATTAATTAATTAACATATATTTATACATAAGATTCCATTCCGGTTTGGCAAGTTTTGAAAGGTTGTCGGAACAAATGTCTGATATTTTTCTGGATTTTGAAAATAGTTTTTTATAAAACATTATTTATTATGTAATGTTAATGCGTTAACACGATGTTGTTGGCAGTTGACTATTGGCATATAGGAAGTTTTCAGTTTTCAAGCAGAGAAAAGGCAAACTGAGGGAAACAGTTTGTAGAAGGTGATGATAGACAAACATGAATGACTAATGATTGTATAACATTTCACGTTGTTCAGCTTGTGACTAGGATTTTTGTTTGGAAACATTTAGCACATTGGCCAGTGAACCTCAGGTAACCATAGCAACACAAGGATCACAATAACAAAATAACATAAGGAATGGTTTGAAGGGTTCGGCCTGATTATGGTAAAGAGCTCTTGTTGTATTTGAAAGTAGTTAAACATATTTTCATTTTTATTTTTTTTATTAAAAACGACAGAAAATGCATTAAGCATAATGTATATGTAGGACTGCAGAGCTGAAAATAGATTTGAAAGTGGAAAATCTGATCTTCTAAAACCATAAGGCTCAGAGTTTAGTATTTGGTATGTAAAATGTATAGTGGTCTTCTGCAAAGTTTGTTCAAATGATGCCCCTGCGGTCGAAATTTAACGGTCATGGGGGTCACTTTTTTCCTTTTATGTATACAGTGAAAACGTTTAAAAAATCTCTTAAACCACAAAGCCACGATTTTGCATGTAAGATTTTATTGTGGTCCTCTACCAAGTTTGATCAAATATTAAATCTCCCAAATGATGCAGCTGATTAAGAACCTAGATATATTTGATATAGTCCCGCAGAAAGTTTAATCAAACCAGATTGGATGAAACTTAGACTGGTTTCAAGCTACGCTGGCTGCATTTTTGGTATTAAGTTTAATTCATACCTTTTTATTTTAGCCTCATTGCATCGAAAGCCTAACCTCCCTGTCCCTAGGCGGACACCCTATCCGCCATCCCATGGCGACCTTGGTATTTGTTTAGTAACATTAAATAAATATCAACCACATAGAGGGTGATACAATGAACTTCAACCTTAGGAACGCCTTGGGTTGACTATAATGTTGGATCACCCTCTTTGGGATGTGATATCTATTTTATTACACCAAACAAACAAAATTTATAAAATATACAAAACTTGAATGCAAATCCTATTTTGAGCTCATGTAAATTTTTTATGTAGCTTTAAAGCAATTTTGCGCATTATAGCGGAACACTTTCAATAATTTTTGGAAGAGCACCATCTAATCAACATTTGTTTGAATCTATTGAAGTACTAACCAAAGAGTTAGAGAACACAAAAGTGTTTAGACATATTTCTATTTTTAGTTATGGTAGGCATATTGTGCAGTGAAATGGAACCATATGTACATGTTTGGTAGAGGACTCTCCAAGGAACATTTGTGTCAATTGTCATGAAGATTGGCAGAGAAAGTTATACAATTTTGGAGAATAAAAAACTTATAGCTAATTTTTAACAATGGCGCCTGCCGTTTTTTTTTCTTCTTAATTTACAACCGGAGATTTTGGGATGAAAAATCCTGCAAAAAAATTCAGTTTTGGATTAAATAAAATTAACAAACTCCAAATCACAACACATTCCAGTTTTATTCTTCATCGGGTAAGATTCAGAATGTAAGCCCTGTAGATTTGGAAATGTTTTATTGTTTGTGTTTTTCAGTGGAAGAGCTACCATATTCCATCCATTTGTGTACTACAGATTTCTCTCCCTTAGATATTCATCTCGGCGAAACCCATACTGCAGGTAGCATTTTCTGTGTAAACATGTTCAGAAATACGTACAGACACATTTGAATTGTCTATTATGTAAAGAACCCTGAACTCCATTAACTTAAGGGTCAAATGCATATTCAAGTGAAGTTGCATGTTTTTTGCATGAGCTTCAGGTTCAAGTCATGAACCGCCCGCATAAACTTCATAAACTATACAAAAAGAATGTTTAATGTATGGCATATAAAATATATAATATAAACATACTGTATAGGGAAACCATTTAGTTTTACTTTTTCCATGTTCAACCTGTGGCATTAAATATTTTCACTAGCATTCCAAACATGTGAACCTTTTGTTATTGCATATTTCAGGACGCTATTCTCTGAACTGAGGATGACCGTTGAGTTTGTGTGCAATAAACCTCAGTGCCCGCAGTTTGTACGCAACATCTTCATGAAGGCTATAGGCCTCATCTCACGACTCGCTCCACAAGTGGCCCAGTAGACTGTGCAGCGGTAGGGTTGCCATGGTAACCACTATCAGAAAATATTGATGTTGTTATGATCATAGTCAGCTAGAGATGGGAGATGAAAATTACGAAAGAAAAATGGTAGAGGAACCATCTTGTGAACATTCAAGTTGTGGTATTCCGTATTCAGCTCTGACGGTAAACATGACTTAGTGTTGGTAAAATTTGATTGTGGTTTGTGGTCTAACAAGTACAGATACTGGATTAATTTAATGTTGTAGTATTTATAATGCTTGTAAAAGTCCTGAAAGATTGTTGAATTGTATTGGTCATTTATTTGTATAAAGTCTTGGAAGTCATTTTTACAGAAATGTTGAACAACAGAATTTATAAAAGGATCAAATTAAATTTGTTAGACATTTTGAGATCTTTGCAAGCCCCCCTGTCAGGATTCAACAGAATCCAACTATTCTACGAAAATCTTGATGTTTAGGTGTATATTAAAGGGTATTTAAGAAATACTGTAGTGTCTATTGTGAAAATGTGAATCTTAATATATGTTGTAAAACTAGCAGCAATTGTTTTTTCTGTAGATAGAATTTCTGGTTAAATCATTTCTTAAATTTATTTCATTCCTGTTGCTAATGTAAGGACAAGCCACAAGTTTACATGTATGTTGAGTCATATTTATTCAAGATGTTTGTATGTTGTATATATATGTTTATTTGTCACAGATTCTTAAGATTATCTGGCCCAGCAACCTTCTTGCATGCTGTAGATAAGTTTTTACATACTGAGTACATGCGCACTCAAACTAGATTTAATTGTGGAATATGAAATGTACAAAAAATCCAACCTTCAGTAAAACACAATTTCTATGAGAAAATGCATTGGTTATCTTTAAGTTAAAAAATAATGTATAGCAATGAATTTTAAATTCATTAATGAATTTTACACACTTGGATATCAGATTTTTAAACAGTCAGAAAACTTTGATGTTAATTTATGAAAGGAATAAGAGGAAATGCACACTGTTATCATATTTCTCCTAGAATTGCTAGTCATTTCTGTAGGTCAGTTTGAGTGTCAGGAATTCATTACGAGTCTGAAAATTAATGAAGCTAACGTCTTGTTATGGTGTCTTTATGCTCATTTTGTTGACATTTGTTCAATAAGGATCTCTAAAAAAAAAATCATTTGTTGGTCATTTTAAGATCATCTTTATGAATTGTAGTAAATGCTAGAAAGTAAGTTATAGCATTTTAATATTTCACATACCGCACCATTTCAGTGTTTGATCAAAAAGGAAATATATATGCATGCAATGTTTATACCTTGAACTTATTTTGTGGATGAATATTTTACAAATCTGTTTTAATAACCTAGAGACTAATTGGAGTCTGTACGCAAATATTGTTTACTCAGTGTAAAAAGAATCATTAACCCATTTATGCCGAGTGGACTCTCCTATCCTTCAAAATTGGATCAATATATTTCCAAAATTAGAGATGTCTGGTATATTTATTTCTATTTTTAGAATATTTCGAAAAGAAATTCCTTAAAGAAAACAGCGTAGACCCTGATGAGACGCAGCATTATGCGGCGTCTCATCTGGGTCTACGCTGTTTGCCTAAGCCTTTTTTTGTAGAGGCTAGGCATAAATGGGTTAACGTGAAACATGTGCATACATAAAATCTTGTATGAATACTGTGAATAGATCAAATGCATTAGTCCACTTGTGTTCGGTATATGTGAGGTTTAGCGAATTGCAGGACTGCATGTTTGTTTTTTTGTGCGTGAAGTATGAGATTTTTTGTTTTATCCATGTGCATCAATGAAGACATATAAGGGGTGAAAGCGAAACAGCTCTAAGTGCATTTTTCAAAAATGTTCAGGAGAAGGTTTAAACTGTATCAGAAGAACAATTAAAACAATGGAGGCTTTAAAATTTAAAGTTATATTGAGAATTGTCTGCTCTAATCACATTTTTTTTAAACATGTTTGTATTTTCACAAATAAAGAAGTTATTTAAAAAAATGTCACTTAGACCTTTTTCGCACTGAAATTTCATATTTTTTGTACTTAAATTTAAGAGCGAAAAAGTCCTAAGTGATTTTAAAACTACTTTTAATGATCAATTTACAGTATTTATTTCATATGCAATTCTTTTTAAATTTTGAAACTAAGAATATTATAAATAAAATGCAAAAAATGGCACTTAGAACCTTTTCGCGCTAAAAAAAAATATTTTTTTCAACTTATTGTTCAAAGCGAAAAGTTCTAAGTGACATCAAGTTAATTGAAAAGTATTGGAAATTCTCACTTTTTGCATATATTTTTTAATTAAATACACTTAAAATTTTTAATACAAGTATTTTTAAAATATATTTGGAAATATTGTTACTTAAAACCGTTTTGCTTTAAACAGATAGCATAAAAATACTGTTCTTATATCATTTAATAGTGCTGAAAAGTTCAAATTGACAATTAATCTTATTTTATTCTAAATACTTTTTTTGCAATTGTTTGCTATCAAATGTCCCAAAACACTGAATGGAATTTTTTATTTTGTACTGTTTTACAAAAACAAATTAACGAGATACACTTTGACGAAAGTATAGTAGATGTTGTGCTGATTGACCGTTAATTTTTTCATTCCTTAACTTGAAACTCGTATTGGAATTCAATGCTGATTTTTCTATCATTTTGCTATATTCTATCATATTTGTTAAATTGATTAATACTTTGGCAGATTTTGGACTTATATTATAGGCCTAAGTCATGTCCATTATTCAACGAACGTTATGGGAAAGTAATTTACAACTTTATATTTTTAACAATTTACAATAATAAGTATTAGCAGTGTGTTGTACGTTGTATTATAAATAATACACCTAGTAGTTTTAGAAGGGGCATTGCAACTGAGATAGGTAACTGAACTGTTATAAGGCAATAATGAGCAAATTTACAAAATATCATAATTTGCACAAATTGACATCATTCAGTTGTTTGATTACATCTCATCAGAATTGTAACCTTCTAATTTACATCCACAGGCACCGATACCAAGCAAATCACATCACACCAGAATAGAAACTAACCGATGAGCATCCATTAGCAGAGTTACCAACCGAATCACATCACACCAGAATGGTTACCTACTGATTCACAATTACCCAGATCAGTTACCAACCGAATCACATCACACCAGAATGGTAAANCCTTAATTCACAAAGCTCTTTACAAAAAGAGTACCCTTAATTCACAAAGCTCTTTACAAAAAGAGTACCCTTAATTCACAAAGCTCTTTACAAAAAGAGTACCCTTAATTCACAAAGCTCTTTACAAAAAGAGTACCCTTAATTCACAAAGCTCTTTACAAAAAGAGTACCCTTAATTCACAAAGCTCTTTACAAAAAGAGTACCCTTAATTCACAAAGCTCTTTACAAAAAGAGTACCCTTAATTCACAAAGCTCTTTACAAAAAGAGTACCCTTAATTCACAAAGCTCTTTACAAAAAGAGTACCCTTAATTCACAAAGCTCTTTACAAAAAGAGTACCCTTAATTCACAAAGCTCTTTACAAAAAGAGTACCCTTAATTCACAAAGCTCTTTACAAAAAGAGTACCCTTAATTCACAAAGCTCTTTACAAAAAGAGTACCCTTAATTCACAAAGCTCTTTACAAAAAGAGTACCCTTAATTCACAAAGCTCTTTACAAAAAGAGTACCCTTAATTCACAAAGCTCTTTACAAAAAGAGTACCCTTAATTCACAAAGCTCTTTACAAAAAGAGTACCCTTAATTCACAAAGCTCTTTACAAAAAGAGTACCCTTAATTCACAAAGCTCTTTACAAAAAGAGTACCCTTAATTCACAAAGCTCTTTACAAAAAGAGTACCCTTAATTCACAAAGCTCTTTACAAAAAGAGTACCCTTAATTCACAAAGCTCTTTACAAAAAGAGTACCCTTAATTCACAAAGCTCTTTACAAAAAGAGTACCCTTAATTCACAAAGCTCTTTACAAAAAGAGTACCCTTAATTCACAAAGCTCTTTACAAAAAGAGTACCCTTAATTCACAAAGCTCTTTACAAAAAGAGTACCCTTAATTCACAAAGCTCTTTACAAAAAGAGTACCCTTAATTCACAAAGCTCTTTACAAAAAGAGTACCCTTAATTCACAAAGCTCTTTACAAAAAGAGTACCCTTAATTCACAAAGCTCTTTACAAAAAGAGTACCCTTAATTCACAAAGCTCTTTACAAAAAGAGTACCCTTAATTCACAAAGCTCTTTACAAAAAGAGTACCCTTAATTCACAAAGCTCTTTACAAAAAGAGTACCCTTAATTCACAAAGCTCTTTACAAAAAGAGTACCCTTAATTCACAAAGCTCTTTACAAAAAGAGTACCCTTAATTCACAAAGCTCTTTACAAAAAGAGTACCCTTAATTCACAAAGCTCTTTACAAAAAGAGTACCCTTAATTCACAAAGCTCTTTACAAAAAGAGTACCCTTAATTCACAAAGCTCTTTACAAAAAGAGTACCCTTAATTCACAAAGCTCTTTACAAAAAGAGTACCCTTAATTCACAAAGCTCTTTACAAAAAGAGTACCCTTAATTCACAAAGCTCTTTACAAAAAGAGTACCCTTAATTCACAAAGCTCTTTACAAAAAGAGTACCCTTAATTCACAAAGCTCTTTACAAAAAGAGTACCCTTAATTCACAAAGCTCTTTACAAAAAGAGTACCCTTAATTCACAAAGCTCTTTACAAAAAGAGTACCCTTAATTCACAAAGCTCTTTACAAAAAGAGTACCCTTAATTCACAAAGCTCTTTACAAAAAGAGTACCCTTAATTCACAAAGCTCTTTACAAAAAGAGTACCCTTAATTCACAAAGCTCTTTACAAAAAGAGTACCCTTAATTCACAAAGCTCTTTACAAAAAGAGTACCCTTAATTCACAAAGCTCTTTACAAAAAGAGTACCCTTAATTCACAAAGCTCTTTACAAAAAGAGTACCCTTAATTCACAAAGCTCTTTACAAAAAGAGTACCCTTAATTCACAAAGCTCTTTACAAAAAGAGTACCCTTAATTCACAAAGCTCTTTACAAAAAGAGTACCCTTAATTCACAAAGCTCTTTACAAAAAGAGTACCCTTAATTCACAAAGCTCTTTACAAAAAGAGTACCCTTAATTCACAAAGCTCTTTACAAAAAGAGTACCCTTAATTCACAAAGCTCTTTACAAAAAGAGTACCCTTAATTCACAAAGCTCTTTACAAAAAGAGTACCCTTAATTCACAAAGCTCTTTACAAAAAGAGTACCCTTAATTCACAAAGCTCTTTACAAAAAGAGTACCCTTAATTCACAAAGCTCTTTACAAAAAGAGTACCCTTAATTCACAAAGCTCTTTACAAAAAGAGTACCCTTAATTCACAAAGCTCTTTACAAAAAGAGTACCCTTAATTCACAAAGCTCTTTACAAAAAGAGTACCCTTAATTCACAAAGCTCTTTACAAAAAGAGTACCCTTAATTCACAAAGCTCTTTACAAAAAGAGTACCCTTAATTCACAAAGCTCTTTACAAAAAGAGTACCCTTAATTCACAAAGCTCTTTACAAAAAGAGTACCCTTAATTCACAAAGCTCTTTACAAAAAGAGTACCCTTAATTCACAAAGCTCTTTACAAAAAGAGTACCCTTAATTCACAAAGCTCTTTACAAAAAGAGTACCCTTAATTCACAAAGCTCTTTACAAAAAGAGTACCCTTAATTCACAAAGCTCTTTACAAAAAGAGTACCCTTAATTCACAAAGCTCTTTACAAAAAGAGTACCCTTAATTCACAAAGCTCTTTACAAAAAGAGTACCCTTAATTCACAAAGCTCTTTACAAAAAGAGTACCCTTAATTCACAAAGCTCTTTACAAAAAGAGTACCCTTAATTCACAAAGCTCTTTACAAAAAGAGTACCCTTAATTCACAAAGCTCTTTACAAAAAGAGTACCCTTAATTCACAAAGCTCTTTACAAAAAGAGTACCCTTAATTCACAAAGCTCTTTACAAAAAGAGTACCCTTAATTCACAAAGCTCTTTACAAAAAGAGTACCCTTAATTCACAAAGCTCTTTACAAAAAGAGTACCCTTAATTCACAAAGCTCTTTACAAAAAGAGTACCCTTAATTCACAAAGCTCTTTACAAAAAGAGTACCCTTAATTCACAAAGCTCTTTACAAAAAGAGTACCCTTAATTCACAAAGCTCTTTACAAAAAGAGTACCCTTAATTCACAAAGCTCTTTACAAAAAGAGTACCCTTAATTCACAAAGCTCTTTACAAAAAGAGTACCCTTAATTCACAAAGCTCTTTACAAAAAGAGTACCCTTAATTCACAAAGCTCTTTACAAAAAGAGTACCCTTAATTCACAAAGCTCTTTACAAAAAGAGTACCCTTAATTCACAAAGCTCTTTACAAAAAGAGTACCCTTAATTCACAAAGCTCTTTACAAAAAGAGTACCCTTAATTCACAAAGCTCTTTACAAAAAGAGTACCCTTAATTCACAAAGCTCTTTACAAAAAGAGTACCCTTAATTCACAAAGCTCTTTACAAAAAGAGTACCCTTAATTCACAAAGCTCTTTACAAAAAGAGTACCCTTAATTCACAAAGCTCTTTACAAAAAGAGTACCCTTAATTCACAAAGCTCTTTACAAAAAGAGTACCCTTAATTCACAAAGCTCTTTACAAAAAGAGTACCCTTAATTCACAAAGCTCTTTACAAAAAGAGTACCCTTAATTCACAAAGCTCTTTACAAAAAGAGTACCCTTAATTCACAAAGCTCTTTACAAAAAGAGTACCCTTAATTCACAAAGCTCTTTACAAAAAGAGTACCCTTAATTCACAAAGCTCTTTACAAAAAGAGTACCCTTAATTCACAAAGCTCTTTACAAAAAGAGTACCCTTAATTCACAAAGCTCTTTACAAAAAGAGTACCCTTAATTCACAAAGCTCTTTACAAAAAGAGTACCCTTAATTCACAAAGCTCTTTACAAAAAGAGTACCCTTAATTCACAAAGCTCTTTACAAAAAGAGTACCCTTAATTCACAAAGCTCTTTACAAAAAGAGTACCCTTAATTCACAAAGCTCTTTACAAAAAGAGTACCCTTAATTCACAAAGCTCTTTACAAAAAGAGTACCCTTAATTCACAAAGCTCTTTACAAAAAGAGTACCCTTAATTCACAAAGCTCTTTACAAAAAGAGTACCCTTAATTCACAAAGCTCTTTACAAAAAGAGTACCCTTAATTCACAAAGCTCTTTACAAAAAGAGTACCCTTAATTCACAAAGCTCTTTACAAAAAGAGTACCCTTAATTCACAAAGCTCTTTACAAAAAGAGTACCCTTAATTCACAAAGCTCTTTACAAAAAGAGTACCCTTAATTCACAAAGCTCTTTACAAAAAGAGTACCCTTAATTCACAAAGCTCTTTACAAAAAGAGTACCCTTAATTCACAAAGCTCTTTACAAAAAGAGTACCCTTAATTCACAAAGCTCTTTACAAAAAGAGTACCCTTAATTCACAAAGCTCTTTACAAAAAGAGTACCCTTAATTCACAAAGCTCTTTACAAAAAGAGTACCCTTAATTCACAAAGCTCTTTACAAAAAGAGTACCCTTAATTCACAAAGCTCTTTACAAAAAGAGTACCCTTAATTCACAAAGCTCTTTACAAAAAGAGTACCCTTAATTCACAAAGCTCTTTACAAAAAGAGTACCCTTAATTCACAAAGCTCTTTACAAAAAGAGTACCCTTAATTCACAAAGCTCTTTACAAAAAGAGTACCCTTAATTCACAAAGCTCTTTACAAAAAGAGTACCCTTAATTCACAAAGCTCTTTACAAAAAGAGTACCCTTAATTCACAAAGCTCTTTACAAAAAGAGTACCCTTAATTCACAAAGCTCTTTACAAAAAGAGTACCCTTAATTCACAAAGCTCTTTACAAAAAGAGTACCCTTAATTCACAAAGCTCTTTACAAAAAGAGTACCCTTAATTCACAAAGCTCTTTACAAAAAGAGTACCCTTAATTCACAAAGCTCTTTACAAAAAGAGTACCCTTAATTCACAAAGCTCTTTACAAAAAGAGTACCCTTAATTCACAAAGCTCTTTACAAAAAGAGTACCCTTAATTCACAAAGCTCTTTACAAAAAGAGTACCCTTAATTCACAAAGCTCTTTACAAAAAGAGTACCCTTAATTCACAAAGCTCTTTACAAAAAGAGTACCCTTAATTCACAAAGCTCTTTACAAAAAGAGTACCCTTAATTCACAAAGCTCTTTACAAAAAGAGTACCCTTAATTCACAAAGCTCTTTACAAAAAGAGTACCCTTAATTCACAAAGCTCTTTACAAAAAGAGTACCCTTAATTCACAAAGCTCTTTACAAAAAGAGTACCCTTAATTCACAAAGCTCTTTACAAAAAGAGTACCCTTAATTCACAAAGCTCTTTACAAAAAGAGTACCCTTAATTCACAAAGCTCTTTACAAAAAGAGTACCCTTAATTCACAAAGCTCTTTACAAAAAGAGTACCCTTAATTCACAAAGCTCTTTACAAAAAGAGTACCCTTAATTCACAAAGCTCTTTACAAAAAGAGTACCCTTAATTCACAAAGCTCTTTACAAAAAGAGTACCCTTAATTCACAAAGCTCTTTACAAAAAGAGTACCCTTAATTCACAAAGCTCTTTACAAAAAGAGTACCCTTAATTCACAAAGCTCTTTACAAAAAGAGTACCCTTAATTCACAAAGCTCTTTACAAAAAGAGTACCCTTAATTCACAAAGCTCTTTACAAAAAGAGTACCCTTAATTCACAAAGCTCTTTACAAAAAGAGTACCCTTAATTCACAAAGCTCTTTACAAAAAGAGTACCCTTAATTCACAAAGCTCTTTACAAAAAGAGTACCCTTAATTCACAAAGCTCTTTACAAAAAGAGTACCCTTAATTCACAAAGCTCTTTACAAAAAGAGTACCCTTAATTCACAAAGCTCTTTACAAAAAGAGTACCCTTAATTCACAAAGCTCTTTACAAAAAGAGTACCCTTAATTCACAAAGCTCTTTACAAAAAGAGTACCCTTAATTCACAAAGCTCTTTACAAAAAGAGTACCCTTAATTCACAAAGCTCTTTACAAAAAGAGTACCCTTAATTCACAAAGCTCTTTACAAAAAGAGTACCCTTAATTCACAAAGCTCTTTACAAAAAGAGTACCCTTAATTCACAAAGCTCTTTACAAAAAGAGTACCCTTAATTCACAAAGCTCTTTACAAAAAGAGTACCCTTAATTCACAAAGCTCTTTACAAAAAGAGTACCCTTAATTCACAAAGCTCTTTACAAAAAGAGTACCCTTAATTCACAAAGCTCTTTACAAAAAGAGTACCCTTATTCACAAAGCTCCTTATGGAAAGCATTCCCATAAACACAAAGCTCTTTTAGGGAGAGCATATGATTTTCATCAATAACTGAATACAAACCCATGCCAAAAAATATGACTTGTTTTATGTAAAGACAAATAATGTGTTATACACAGAGCATTAGGGTCCCCATTTTAAAAAGATACTTCCGCAATTCTAAATACTTTAGCACACAATTTTAAGGCATAACATTTTCTCTGCATCTGTTATTGCAATTGACTGATCCACGAAATACATAACAAAACAAGATGTGTTTGTGAAACACTATGTCCCCTTTTGAGCGATTTTGACCCATATATTTGACCTTTGACCTTGAAGGATGACCTTAACCTTTCACCACACAAAATATGCAGCTCCATGAGATACAAATGCATGCCAAATATCAAGTTGCTATCTTCAATATTTCAAAAGTTATGGCTAATGTTAAAGTTTGAGCAAACAAACCAACAAACAAACCAACAGACAGGGAAAAAACAATATGTCCCCCAGTATAGACTGGGGGACATAAAAACCATGAATTTGCATCAATTAATACAATTCTATGAAAATTAAATCTGTGCCGCCTGAAAGCCACACACCTTATTTGGCATAGTAAATTTAAGTATAAATAAGAAACATATTTTATCAATGCTAATTAGAATATATCTGGTGGTTACAAGGTAGAAATTAGTCTTTTTTGCGCTTTAAAACTAAAAAATTAATCGCGTTTGTCGAAATGGACGTATACGTCTGGAAATCCTACTTTCGGTTTTAAAAGCGGTTCTGTTTGAAAAAAAAAAAATTACTTGCTAACTAGGCTATAGATTTAATGACAATTTTACACACTTTGAAATTGCATCTATATGTATTGATTAACATGTATTTCATTTCAAGGTCAGAGGCTTTAA
>VMBQ01002536.1:1889-60099 GCA_007657795.1 Dreissena rostriformis | reverse complement strand
GTTTGTGTTTGTAACACTGATTGAATAAAACAGCCAAACACTGAAACGGAAATAAAACTATGTTAATACATTGTAACAAATACGCGCTACATCGTGTGTAGAAGCGGTAACAAGACAATTTATAATTTTCAAATGTACAGACTTCATTGCGAATAAATATCGATATATTTGAGGACGTGGTATTATATAAATAGTTTATAAAGCATCCTATAAAAATCATCCGCTTATTAAAACGTGAAAATAATAACTATGAAAGTAGCGTAAATCTAGGTTTCTACGCTACGCAAATTTAATGTAGGTGTATATCTTTTCACTCGATCCTCCTTGTAACACTGCTTGAATAAAACAGCCAAACACTGAAACGGAAATAAATATATGTTAATACATTGTAACAAATAAACGCTACATAGTGTGTAGAAGCGATAACCACGGAATACGGACATAACCCCTCCCGGACAAAACCCTCCCAGCATTTTCATATGGGGCGGACAAAAAGCCTCCCATGAAAAAACGTTATTGTTTCACACAGTGCTGCATTCATTAATCCGAAAATTATACCCATTGTGTGTATTGTTTTTTCAGGGGTGTGAACTTGAAAGAAGAAACTATATACATACCGCTTTACTAATGTGCATATATATCCGATAATCCAATTTTAAATTTAATGTTATAATAATAACATTATATTAAAACATAAAATGAAATGATTTAATTTAGATTGAATGCAATACGATACAGAGCATCGTTTAATCGCGTCATACACACATCCATGCAAAAAACGTGCTTCCCGGGGACTTCCTGAAAACCTTGCGAAAATGAAAGTGAAATTCTGGGTGCGTTTGCATGTTACTTAATTGTCTGAATTACTTATTTAATTTATCTTTTTTTAATGTTTCAATAACATTTCTTGCAGTCAATATTTAAATGCATAATAATAAATATCAACATAGAAGACTGTGAATCTGCAACTGCAAACAAAAGCCCTCCCGCGAAAGCAATTAAAAAACCGACAAATGTAATTGCTCCACACAGTGTTGCATTCATTTATCCGAAAAAAAATACTCAAAATAGCAAACTGTGAAACTGCAACTACTTTAATTTTTTAATTAGTTAAATCAAAGAATGAATTAAAAGCAATTAAACACCGACAAATGTAATTGCTTCAGCGTAAATCTAGGTTTCTGCGATACACAAATGTACATGTAGATCTAGGTGTATATTTTTGCACTCGATCCGCCGCGAACATATGCGGCGGATTTACGCCGCGAAAGTACGCGAGGTAGCGCGGATCGATGCGGCGTGACTCGTCGATACGCCGCGTGATTCCGTCGAGTACTAAAATTACTGTCCGCGGCGTAGCCGCGGACTTTGCTGGTTCCGCGTGGGCTGTACTGTATATGAAAGCGTTTGAAAAAATTGGGGACATGTTATTTTAAAGAAAATTCCAAAATTCCCAAATTCCAAAAATCAGCTTAATATCTGAAAGCGTTTCGTAAAAACTCCAGAAAACTGTAATTATAGAGAAAGAAAGTCATAGGCTCATAACTTTGCCAATAGTCAAGGGACCGGAGCGAAACTGACAAATCATCTGTAAGTCATGTAGACTTGTATACCAAAAACAGCTAAAGATCTGAAATCATTTCGAAAAAATTCCTGAAAGTTGAATACTGGACGGACAGACAGACGGACAATGCGTTTGCTATTCGACCCTGCAGACATAAAAACAGGTAGGCATTCATCGGTATTCTAGTCTATGGATTTGCATGGCTTAGTATTCTGTTGAGCGAGTCCTTAGGAGTAGCTAATAAATGCAGAATACATTTCTATACCAAGTGATCTATGGTGACATTTCTATACTAAGTGATCTATGGTGACATTTCTATACTAAGTGATCTATGGTGACATTTCTATACCAAGTGATCTATGGTGACATTTCTATACTAAGTGATCTATGGTGACATTTCTATACCAAGTGATCTATGGTGTCGATATGTTGATACATGGCTGTAAGAATGAATTTACAGTGAGACATAGGTGTTAAACTGTACAGTGAAAAACAACATTTGATAAAAGATTATATACACTGTACCTTTGTCGTCTTTGGTCCGCCTTTTCCTCTAGTACCCTGAAATAAACCAAATATGTTTAATTTGTATTGTCCAATCAAATTTTTTTAGGGCTAACAACGAAAGTTTCAAGGCAATAAATAAGGTTTGAAATATCTATAAGGGTGCAAATGCCATCGCCATCAATAGCAGTTTTTAACTTCTGATTTCTGAATGTCAAGTATTAGATGCTCTGAAATCAATTTCTGATACGCAGCCTTAGACAATGCTTATGCAGTACGAGACTAACTTGCCCAAATATGCTTCAAGACACCTGAACAGGCCCATGCACATTCTGTTGTGTTTTCAAAACTAGCAAAGCAATGTACCTTACAATACCGCTTCAATAAGGTATGAATTGAGGTCACCGCAATAAAGTACAAATTAAGAGATTAATTTTCTTAATGTAAGGGTGTTTTACCCACGTGTATACCAACTAATGAAATGGAATGAGTTATAAAGATTTTAATGACCTTAATTTTTAGATCTTCGCTTTAATTTAATAACTCTGCGTTGCTTTCCCTTAATTGTCACGGTAAGGGCAGTTCCCTCCCTTGCAGATGTGAATTGTCTTTTCTTCTCCAAAGCAGTCTGGAAATGCAATACCCTATTAAGTCAGCTTGGAACAAAAACCAATTCATAGGAATGTGTCATCAAGTCCGGTTAGTCATTAATTCATGAACACGTGTTTTGAGCATTTGCCTGTAAATATTCAGCATGAATTAAGACACCAAAATTATTGGCATGTAATGCAGTTTCATATCTTCTAATGTTTCAATGTCAAGGTCATTTGAAATGAGGAGCCATCAATAACCACAGGGACTATAGTTTAAAAGGGACCAAAAAGGCCTTTCTTTAAATGTGAATTTGACAAACTAATAAAAAGCATTTTATAACAGATAAAACTTGCTTTATTTAATAAGAAAATATTTTATAAATTCCGAGATAAAACATTTTATGCTATGGGGCCTGTATGTTTGGCTTGTTTTAAGTTTTCATTTTGAAACCATTTTGAGCATTCCATGTTTCCATAAGTTGGACAAAGAAATTTACCAACCACATAGTGCTGTCAGTTAAAGCTTCTGACATTTGTTCATATGTCTCTTAAGTCAAGAGTATAATACCCACTTCAATTTTTTTTCTTTTCTTTTGCTATTTTGTTTATCAATATTTGTCATTTTTTATTATATTTCATTATAGCAATTTATATTTCAAAGTGCAGTTCTAATTATAATTTCAGATTGCAGAAGGAATCTTATTCCTTGCCATAGTCTCTTTAAAATAAAGTCCTGAAGTTAAAAACATCACCAGTTTCTTAAATGTCCCATTTACACCCAAAACTCTCTTCATTAAAGATCACCGTTTCATAAGTTAGCCCTTGTTTGGGAATGACTTTGAAAAGCAAATGAAATAATACACGTTACAGTTACTACATATTTATTATTTTTTCATTTTAGGACCTGCATTCAAGCTGTGCACTATGTGCTTTTCTATGTTTTATCAGAACCATGCCAGTCATCACTTAGTTGTAGGGGATGGAATAAAACACATTTTTTTTTCAATTCAAACCATTTATATTCTTTGTAGATTTCTCTCGATACCTTGAATTCTGACCTTTACCTTTATTGTACAAGAATATTATTGAGACTTATGGTATATTCGAGACATGATCCAATAATGTCAACGGATGGGTCGTTTTAAAGCTCCGGAACACAAGACAATTAATAACCAAAGGGCAATAACTCCCTGAGAGATGAATGGACAGGATGACCAGACATGCAAATGGTAGGGATGCATCATGCAAATATTGAAATTGGCTACGAGTTCAGTAGATCTTGCAAGGCAATCAAAATGGTCTATTTGTAACAAAACAGCAATCACTCCCTGAACAAGATGCTCTTAAGTTCAAACGCACATAAGTCAGAAATAAGTGGAGAAGTGGATCATTGTGAATGTGAAAGTTAGTCATTCACTTCTCTACTTTATGGCGCTGACATATTGAGTTTTAATCAATCACGTGATAAATATGAAAGAAGTTTGCTACTTCAGACTGGCCAACAAATCGAACAACCTACAGAGTGACTCCAATAGACCCCCTCTTCTCAAACTATTAGTTTGTGCGAGTTTAAAAATCCTTGAAGCAAAATTATCAAACATGCACAAGTCTACCCTCTAAGGTTTCCTGAAATTCAGAATCACATACCCCACAACCCATTTAGACACTGCTCGTTTTATGTCCATACCTTTGACCTTCTCATTGGATGAATTCCTGAGCAAATGACTTGCATAATATTGGCCATCTGCAGTCATTATTTGTGGAATGTTATTTTAATACTGTCTGATAATTATGCATTACTAATATGAAAAAGCTGCATTGTGACCTTTAACCTATATGTAACCTTTACCTTTCAAGTTAGTGAAACAATGGTTGCAAATAAAACATCAACTCCATATGATCATGTGTTTTACGTTATTTTAAAATAAAATTTTAAAAAATCATTTAAATGACCTGAAAAATAACTTTTAACAGCTGGAACATGCTGGCATATGCCCACATTTGACCTTTGACCTAATTTGTGAATTTTACCTATATACTAGGTGAATTTGTGTTAAGCATAACATGCTGTCACCATTCACTCATTTGTGGCAAGCTTAAAATTGTCTAAATGTACAAAAAGATCGGACGGCTGCATATAGAACTTGCTGCATGGACAGAAAATAAATAATGTAAAGGGTTTTGCAAACAAATAAAACCATGCAGACCATATTTGCTGCCATGCACTTTTTAAGTGGATCTTTTTGCCTTTGCTTTTCGTTGAATCTACAGCCCAGAAAAGTTCCCATCAGGACCTCAAAACAGCCTTTAAACAACCTTACCTTAGGTTTCTTTTTAGAGTCTTCCTCCTCCATTGATTCTTCCTCCTCCTCTTCATCTTCCTCTTCATCCTCCTCCTCCTTTAATATTTATTGAACACATCAATACAATTTGATATAATGTCACAACACATAAATTGGTAGCCACATTAAACAAACAATATGTTCAGACCAACAGTTACTGTTAACGACTCTATACAGTTCGGATAATGCCAATTATTTCAAAATGTGATTCTGGTTTGAATATTTGGTATGTATAATATGAAATGTTCCAAAAAATTACTTGTACAATATTATTAGAGTTAAGCCCTGCTGTTACACAGTACCATCTGAAGCATAAGACAACTGCTTGATCATTTTGGTTCTATGCATAAATATTCACAAAGCAACATGCACCTGCTTGAGACTGAGCCTTTAACCCTTTGCATGCTGGGAAATTTTTCATCTGCTAAAATGTCGTCTGCTGTATTTCTAAAATCATCATTTTCTTCACTTTTTTCAAAGACCACTATCAGAATAGCAAAGAGTTTTGATCCTGATGAGACACCACATTGTGTGGCGTCTCATCTGGATCCAAACTGTTTGCAAAGGCCTTCAAAACTCGGTTCCAGCACTGAAAGAGTTAACACCCTTCCCTTACAATTAATAAACGTCCTAAACATACATTAGCATTCCCATCCCATAAATCATATCTGTATATTTTAATAAACCATAAAAGTAGGACAGTCTTAATGACACATCATTCGATTCATTTTCACAGTGGCATGGAAGATATGGAAGACTTAAATTTGTCATTCAATGTTTAATAAGACTGGCTCCTGGTGTATACCTCCATAAAATCACAGTTACCAACAGTGCAACTAACCACACCTTATAATACATGGTATGATTCAAATAAATCGCTGGGCCGAATGTAGAACATTCGTAAAATATTGTTTATTCTGATGTAACGTAGAACAGTGATATTGTTTATTCTGATGTAACAATACCTCTTCATCTTCTGCTGAAGCACTATCGGCACTATCAGCACTAGAGGCGTCCCCTTCTAGTTTCCCTTTCTGAAGACAAATACAAGCAAATACTAGTAAAGTTTGAGATGATCGATTTCTCTGTATTGGCTATGAAATATGACCAACAATCACAAAGATATAAGCTGAATACCTGTATAACTCTTGCGCTTTGATAAAATTTTATGTTCATATTCTGATGTTAAGATTGCTGTAGAGATGAATTTTAAAAATTAACTAAGCTACATGTAACCACAGATCTGCCACAATAGTGCACAGATACGCCAAAAAACATTTAATAAAAATATTTCCAACAAAACCGATTCTTCCTAATAACTGTTAACAAAATTTGACCAGTTAACACTTGTGTGCACGTAAACAAAAAACATGTGGCTTCATCAAATTACGAAACAACTGTTGGGACAAAAAGCAAAATGGCTCTGCTATAAATTTCTATCTACTGGCTAATTTACCTTGCCCTTTTTCTTGTCCGGGCCAGCGGCAGCTTTCCGTTTCCTGGACTTTTTGGGGCTGTCATCTTCTGTGAGCTCATCATCCACAGTAGACTCCATGGTAGACTCGTCCTGGCTGTCAATCTCATCCTCATCTGGAGGGAATTCTGCCGTAGAAAAAACATGGCATGTGATATCGGGTGTTCTCTCCTCTCATTGGGAATAGGCCCTTGTTGATTGATTTTGGGAAGAATTTGCGCTTAAATATTTGGTTTGGGAAATGCAAAAGCAACTGTAAAATTGATTTAAGAGAAAACTAAATTATTTGCAAAAAGGCCTTAAATCCGCTTCTGTGATACAAGGTGAACAAGAGATGTGTTTGTCAGAAACACAATGCCCCCTACTGCGACGCTTTGAAAAAAAATAATAAAAAATTTACCTTTGACCTTGAAGGATGACCTTGACCTTTCACCACTCAAAATGTGCAGCTTCATGAGATACACATGCATGTAACATTTTTTTTATTTTTTTTACCTTTGACCTTGAAGGATGACCTTGACCTTTCACCACTCAAAATGTGCAGCTTCATGAGATACACATGCATGCCAAATATCAAGTTGCTATCTTCAATATTGCAAAAGTTATGATCAACGTTAAAGTTTTCGGACGGACGCACAGACTAACAAGATGGACGGACGGACGGACTGACATTTCAACTGCTTTATGCCACCCTACCAGGGCATAAAAAACCCTAAATATCAATTCTGAAAATGTAAATTGGCATTATGAGGCATCCTCTCATGAATGCTCATGTGGAAAACGAAAATAGAAAACAATTAAGACTGATGCTATATCTGTGGCTTTATACAAATACCAGTTGCCCCCACTCTATATACCAATAACTGTTTACAAAATTTAAGAGCATTCCAACTGGGGCATATTGTACCACCATACCCCTCCCAGTAATGTTCCCTCTTAAATCTAGCCACTTTAGCGGAAGAGACAACTCAAACATGCAAACAATCTGCTGTCCACCAGTGGAAAACAACATTGGAGGCGAAAGCCCTCTCACCACATGTCATCGTCACTAAATCCACCTTTTATAACTGTCAAGGAATATTATTTTAGTGACACATACCAACAAGCTGTTGTCCACCGAGCGCTATCGGTCCAGCGCCCTCTACCAGTCTGAAGGTTACGGGCGTGTCCATTCCAAAACTGACATCTAAACTGCACTGAAAACAAGAAAATAGACACACTGTTCATAATCATAAATTTGTAAAGTTTTCTTTTTATAGAGAGAACTAACCAATCAGACATTGCCTTCCATGACATTTTTTTCTTCAAACGTTTGTCTGTATTACACAATAACTTTGTTCTGTTTGTACAGTATCATCAATTTCATAATTCACGATAAAACATACCAGTCCGGCCAAAAGAGCAGCTTTTATTATTTTTGGATTGAACCTATTGAAAAAATGTCCAAAATCACTTATTACTAAAATTTCTCAAGAATGTGATATTGCACATACCACATGTGCAATTTTTTAAATTATGTAAGATTTTTTGCAAAAATGTGTGACTTTAAATAGACCTAAGCACACAAATATGCATATTTTTCATACCATGTCCGATGTGCCGAGGGTGAGCGACAGCAGAGCCTGCTTGACGTCCTTCTTGTCAAAGTTCTTGGTCTCGATCTGGATCAGGTTTCTCTCCCCTTTCACGGCGGACGCGCCCAGCACTGCAGTCTTCAGGAAGAGCGTATGTACCATGAAGTCATCATCATCATCCTCCTCGCTGAAGTTCCACGTGTACGTGGGGTGCTCCTTGCTCAACTCAGCACCTGAAACAACCCAAATTACTCTTTGCTTCTCTTAAGACATTCGCCAACAGATATTGGAAATATGACCTATACTCTTTAAATTAAATTAGGAATTTAGTGTCAATTTACTCTAGATTGGGAAAATACTTGTTTTGATATATAAAATTTTAATATTGGTGTTAAAACTTGCATGAAACGGTCAATTCCATACATAAAAATATCAGTAAAATAGATATTACAACTTAAACTCTTTATATCTACACTTACCTCCATTACTTAACATCACAAAGTAAAAAATTCCATTGTTAATTTTTGGACTAGATTTTGGAAATGAAATGCTACTTTTCGCCTATGGAATATGACTCAATAACGGCTGTTAAATATGCAAAAAAGCCGCGACCAAATAAGCCAATGGCCACAATTTGTACAGATTGGAAAATTTGAAAAATATAGTTCTTTACCAAATCCATCCATCCAATGATAAAAAATGATACATGTGATTTCTGGTAGAACTAGTTTATCTATGCTAGCAGATTATCTAATGTTGGTAAACAAGTAAACCATAAAACACACTTCCAACCTTGTGTACAACATTTGCTATACACTACAGAATCCAAACCTGTTGGAAGTATGAAAGGTCATTGCAAGGTCATTTAAACTTTCAATCCACTGAACACATTTTAGAATTGAATTTTGACCATGTGACTGCCAAACATTCAAAGGTTAAAAGGAAACAGACCAGTGAATAGATACAAAATGAGAGCATCATATGCATTTAAACTGTAACATCAATTCAAGTGTGTTCAATAACGAATAATAAATATTTTTTTAAGTTCTACATACCCCAGAAACATTCCTGTGAATCCGTCAACATGGCGATACGATGATACGACCTTGGACCTCACACCAGCAGGTTGCTGTCAAAAAAGGACACACTGAAAAGTTGCGCGACGGTTATATACCGTGCACGCATTGCACGAGAATTTCCTTTCGTTTTTCCCGCCATTTCGGCAGATAATTTTGGAACCTGATTGATTGGTGAAAATGAATTAAATAAATATTTAATGTCAAACTTAAATGATACATCAGTTTAATAAGATTTTGAAATGTCAATTCAAAACTGACGAACAAACTGTAATTTCCTTGTGTATTTATTTACTCTTTTTTTTAGCCAATCGCCTTACAGTACGTAGTACGAATGTTTACAAGTAGCACGTTGCATTGACAACAACAACAATCGATGGATTTATACATTTCGTCATTTTAAATTTGTGCGGTATCGGAAACGAGCTGTAGTTAAAGGAAAAGTCTATTAAAAAGGTACTGTCAATTTGTTATTTTTGTCAATTCATATTCGTGTGTTTAACATAAAGATATTAAAGAATCGTTTTACTTTAATTTGGCATAAATTTCGGATATTATATTCGGACAGTGTAAATCCCATCAACTACGTTAAAGTAAGTATTTTATTGACATTGTTGTGTTTTGATGCATTATTGTATTTAACAATTTCTGGTAAAATCTTTCAACCATAAATACCATCGTTCATGTTTTAAAACATTTAAACAAGAATAATTACAATAATCATGACTTCAAAAATGTACACAGTGTCAATGATTTAATATGTCGTTTTTTTTTCATTAATTTGAAACAGTTGCTTACATGCATAAGTCGTAAACAGTGCCCATAAGTTTTCATCAGCAAAAGATTCATTTCAAAATCTTTTTATGAGTCAGACAGACACAGATGCAAGATTTCAAAGCCTTGCCCTATGATGACGTTACTCACAGTTTTAACAGGTGTTATTATCAAAGACTGTGTTTTTTAATGAATTTTATTGTTTATTTGGAAATATGAATGTGAAAGGCAAGCAAGTAAAAGGGATTTATTTTGCATAAGGCAATAGAGGTTACACCTATCTTTAGCTCTTGATTAGTTTTGTGGATTCTTATCCAGACATTGAATTTTAGAAAGATTTCATTGATTCATATACATTGCTAGATTTTAATTACTATTTAATTAAATTCCTTTCTCAAAATTGTCCCAGTTGTTATGTTTCTAGAACACAACATGTCGCCGGGTGGTGAAAAGTGTGCGGCCAGTCTGGGACTCGAACCAGGGACACACCGCTTGCAGGGCGAATGCTCTCCCGACTGAGCTAACCGGGCCGCCACACATCGTTTCACCAATCCCACTTTACTTCGGTACCGTGACACGACATATCAATTGTATGGATCCCAGACCTAGTCTATATGCAAGGAGAAAAAGCTTGCTCTACTGTATTTCTGTATATTCGCAGCGCCCTCACACTACTTAGGAGGGGGAATTTGTGGCGTTTCCCTTTTTTGGGGATTTTTTTTACTTACTCTCTCATTATAAAATGTGTACATGTTTGCACTATATTCATTGCTTTTTTCATAATTTAGTATGTTTGAAAAGATTGAATTGAAAAAGAATTGAGATATAATAATCATGAGACACATCTTTCTATTTAAAAAAAAAAAAAATGGGGGGGGGGATTTTTCCCCCCAAAAGGGGAAAAAAGTATACTTTTCAGGTGGGGGACTGCCGCCGAAATTCGGCGGCAGATTTGATAGATTGAGGGCCCTGATTCGTTTCAGTAACAAACCCAGTGACCAATTGCATCATACTTATTACTATTTGCAGTACAGAATATCGGTTTATCAAGACAACGTGACCATTACGCAGGTTGACTAGAGACAATGTTGAAGCAGATCTTGCTAGTCATGTGGCTTGGAGTTGGGGTTCTCACACAACATGTACTGGCTGATTCGGCAGCCTTGACAGTTTTACATGTGGAGGAAAGTGAAGATGGTGAGTTTGGTTTATTTGTTTTATTTTTCGTCACTGTTAGCAGTATTTCAGGCATTCGAATGTGGTCACTTACACTCGATATCACATTTCTAGGGCACGGTTGGCTTATAGGTCATTTTCTGTTTAATTATCCTGTGTCCAAAGGCATTGGATATAGAAATGGTTGGTGTCTTTCTGTGTGTCACAATCTTAATCCTGCGATGATTCAGAATGTACTAAAGCTAGATTGATGACATTTTGTATATAGATAGAGGGCTTTACTGTTAATATGCAAGTTATGTCATTTTTTATTTTTTTTCCAGGTAAAAATTGTGGTTACTTTGGGTACAGATTGAGAAATAAGTGAATCCTTAATTTGGATCCTTGGCTACCTGAAAAGTTCTTAAGGTAGAGCCATTGTAAGGATAAACCCTGATTTCTTTGAAGATCGGCAATGATCGTAAATGATCGGTTATTTCAGAGGAATAGATTTTATTAAAATTTCTAATTTAAGCAGGTACTAATGTGAAGTTGTCATGGCTGAGTGGTTAAGTCAATAGACTAGAAATCTATTGGGATCTTCCCGTGCAGGTTCGAATCCTGCTGACATCGCAAGCTTTTTGCGACGCGTTTAAAAAAAAACGTAATTTGATTTAATATAGCATATCAGCTATGTTTATTGTTAAATAGTAGTCCGGTTTTCCAGCAATAATACAAAAATTGTAATAACTACCTGTATAAACCAAGCTTTGCATCGAAGTACAAAATTTTCATATTTTCACTAGCGCCATGCGCTCTTGAAAATATTGCAATTTCTCACTTCTCATTGAAATAAATGTTTAATATTCACTCAAACAAACAAATATCCTCTATTTAATATCTAACATTAGGAAACTTCTTTATAATATGTGCTATTAATAGAAGCTTTTGTCATAGTAGATAGTACATTTATATTGGCTTGAATTGTGAAATTTTTACTTCAGCGTGTGTCAATATAGCCTCTTCAGTTACAGTTAATAGAATCAGATATGCTTGTATGCTAAAAATAATTACTTTGGATAGCTTAATAAGACTACTTTCATTCATAATCATTAGTTTAACATGAAATATGTTGCACTTTTTATGCACATTTTTCAATTTTTAAAATTAAAACAACGTTGTGGCTAAATTGGGTGATTTACTGCTGAAAATACGAATCATGCATGTTGCATGTTTATTTTTTATTTCAAAAAGTAAACGGTAAATCTGTCTATTTCTTGGTATTTGCTCTGCAGAGCTCCACATAAGGGCCGTACAGCCGTAAAAACGCCTTTTTTCATGAAGATTTACGCATTTATTTTTATAAACTGGACGTACAATTACGACTTTAATATCCATTTACGCATTTACGAACAAAATCTGGCCGTACCGATTCGTCTGCGTCAGCGCGGCGTGATTTGTTGGTCTCTAACCTAACGGCTTTTTTCGTTAATTTAAATTACCGAAAAGTTGTAGACTGGGTTCATATATTATTGTCTATTCTGTCGCGTGATTTCCTGTAAC
The DNA here is from genome assembly GCA_007657795.1 of Dreissena rostriformis. Lineage (NCBI taxonomy): Eukaryota > Metazoa > Mollusca > Bivalvia > Myida > Dreissenidae > Dreissena > Dreissena rostriformis. The sequence goes on along the minus strand of VMBQ01002536.1, from coordinate 47,480 downwards.
TTGTAAATCCGTCAAAAACAATATGTCTGCGCGCAATGGAATGCCGGCTTAACCGAAAGCGGTTCAGAACAACACTTTGTTGTCAAATAATGACTACATACGGTGTCGTCTAACCATCCTGACATTAAATCTGTAAACCCAGAAAAAGACATTGTCGCCCCGATATTAAACGATTTGATTGCATCGGTGGCTTAAAACGTTAGAAAACACGATGGGAAACGGATGAGACAGTGAAATAAGTGTTCATTTACTTAGCTTACTAGTTGGCTTGTGTTTTCTTGTCAAGAAAAATGAAGAAATAGTATTAGTCATGAGTTTTAATGTGTAGTTGGGTTTGCATCATAATTCAGAATGGAAAACCTAATACAGTAACTGTTTAAGAACTACATATATTAATTATAATTGCTGCAAGTGTTTCTGTAAAGTCAGTTATACACCCTTCAATATCCAAGAACACGGGTAGTACAGTACTACCTGTATTTTTGGATATGGTAGTACAGGTACTAATTGATTTTAAGCGTTACTCCTTTTCTTTCTGTCAGTGGCAGTACCGTTACTAATTTCACAAATCCTTATCTGGAGCTCTGGGCTCTGTTTATAGTGTATCTATAAAAACTAAGTTCAAAATATTACTTAAATGAAGCTATTTTGAATTTTATGACATTGTGTTTTTAATCAACCCAATTTATACTTGGCTGAAACCACTTACATTTCATGGCGCTCTTCCATAGATAACAAGTTAAAAAAAATAAATGACTGTAAAAGAATACTTTTTTCATCTTGTTAAAACTTAAACACCTTTACTGCATCTGTACACACCAACTGCATTCCCATATTTGGAAATCTGGATGAATTATGGAACTTTCATATACCCCAGGTGTGCAAATAAACTGGACAAAAGCTGAGCGTGGGGTGGCTTTGAAAAAATCAGTATATTTTTTTTAAAGCATGGAAAACCTACCTAAAAATGTGCATGTAGTTCAGAAAAATGATGCTGATTATTAAGAAAATAATACATTAGATTATATTTGGAAAGGTAGGTGTACATAACAGTTGAGCTTAGTACCTTAAGCAAGGTTGATGAAACCCGGGTATGTGCATAGAATGCATATGGGAAATATGCACATTGTAATATTTCAGTTTTGTTTGTTTGCTTAATTTTTAGCCATTGTTTGCATGAGTCCAGTCAACAACCTTTACAGAAACTGTTACACTTACTAACACTTTCCTTTGGCATGGTTGGCATATCAATGATTTCATGTTTCATTTGTTTGTTGAAAAAAGATGGTTAAATAGTTTGAAGGCTTAAAGAATTTACAAATGTAAAGTAATGTAGATCACCCAAGCACTTAATGTGCATATGTGTATTAGCTCAAAGAGTTTGTCTGGGAGTAACAAATCACCAATTTCTATACAAGATCAATGTGATCAAAGAAAGGCTACTCATTCCCAATATTATACTTTGTGTTTAATGGATTGTTTCCCTTGCTCTATTTGAGCTGTGTATGGTTTTGCCTGGATTGCTTCCTATACAGAAACATTTAGACCACACCTATAAAATCTCAAAATTCTGTACTTGCACGAGTGTCTGCAGCCAAGGTTAAAGGTTAAACCTTTCTTGGTTAAATTAAAAAATGACGTGTGTCACATTTAATATACCATGATGGAAGCTTTTTGACTACCATTTTCAAATCATGAACCAAATTTCAAGTTCTGTTGTAATAAATTAGACTAAGGAATGTTTTCTCTCATAAAATAATGTCAATATTTACCAAGTTTTTTATTATTAAATAATTTTATACAGAGACCATTGTGGAAGATACAGATGCTGGTAGTCCTGTTGTCATGGAGAAATTCATTCCCACTGATCAGTGGCAAACAGTGCAAGAAGGTACAAACCAGTATTTATATTTGAGGGTCTTTCTGTGAAAAGGGGGTTTAATGCATGTGCGTAAAATGTCGTCCCAGATTAACCTGTGCTGTCTGCACAGGCTAATCAGGGACGACACTTTACGCTTTTATTGTATTTTTGACACTTTACGATTTGATTGAATTTTTTCATTTGAAGAAATACTGTTCTTGACAAAAATCCAGTTTAGGACAGCGGACAGCACAGGCTCATGTGGGATGCCACTTTATGCACATGCATTAAACCCCCTTTTTACAGAGCGAGGCTCATTTATATCATTCAATCTTGACTTGACTTGATCCTGAGTTTATTTGTAATCAGCTGCGGGATTAGTCCCAGTAGCTGGGGTAGGCAGCAGGCGGCTAGAGCGTCTAACCCCTGATTTCCACGCTCCTCTGTTCTGTGGGTCTGTGTCTCCCATGCCACAGGTGTGCAGGTCATCCTTAATACAGTCAGACCACGATTTTCTTGGTCTTCCTCTACCTCTAGCACCAGGGAAGGCCATCTTCGAGATTGAATTGATGCAAGAGGTGGCACGCTCGACATGCCCATACCACCTCAGGTGTCTGGCTCTCAGTGATGCAGTGACTTCTGGTATCCCTAGTTTGCCATACAGCGTGTCAGTGTCGACTCGGTCGTCAGGTTTGACGCCGCAGATCAAGCAGGCCATTGCTCTGTTGTTTCTATGAAGTCATTGTATATCAGAAGCGGATGGTGCCCACGCTTCACTACCATGTAACATGGCAGAACGGACACAAGCATTGAACACGTTGCCACGGATTTTAAAGGGAAACATGCTTCGATGTCAGTATTGGTAGGAGCTTCTTAAACTTTCCCCAGGCAATGCAGCATCGGGTGATGATGGCAAGTTCGCAGCCTCCCCCAGCACATAGCGTGTCACCCAGATAGCAGAAGCTGGCCTCAACATCAAGCTGTTAGCCATCAATGACCACCTGGGTAGCAGGTCTTCCACCAATTGGGCGTGCCTGGTCCATGCATCTCGGGCATACGTAGTCCGGGTTGCTGGTGATTCTTCCCTTGATGCCACTGCACTTTTTGTGCACCCACAGTTTGCACTGGGTACACTCAATCAAGTTCACTCCCACTCCACTCCTACATACCGCACAGGGATATGCTCCCGCATCGCGCAGAAGATTCAGTCCAGGGCCGGTGATTAATACTGTCAAAATTTCAGAAATCAAAGACTGGAATGTTAACATTTCCAATTTTGAAAAGTTTAAAAAGATCTGAATGAAGGTTCAAGAGAATTTAAGTTTAACATGAATACAATTTAATATAACCTGATTTATTTCTAGAAATAAATGTAACATCAATTATGTATATAACCGACTAAAAGAAAGTTCTTAAGTCAAAATTTAAGAAAATTTTGAAAACCATACCATTCCTTATGTCGGAATGTTCCTTAAAAGATAGTTTTCATTTATGCGAGACGACATATGTTTCTAACTGTGCCATTTTTCAAGTACAAAACGTAAATTTTCACAGGGACAATAGTAATTTATCTATCAAAATATGTCATACGTATTGGTCTGGCTGGGACTGTCCATTCCACTAGGCTTTCACATGAGAGCGTACTAGTTTTGGCATTCTATATCCTTTGACATGAATTGTAGGTCAGGCCATTCCGGCGGGCTTACATGTGAGAATGAACTTCGAGACAGGCAGCAAAGAGGCCAAATTCATGTCGGACTACAGACAAACAGATGATGCTCAGGGTATGCCTTATTTGGCCAGATGGAAATGAAAACATGTATATGTATGTCATTCCATAGAATTGTTAAAAAATCATGTTTCTTCCAAAAATTGTGATATCTGATAGTAAGTGGATATCATCAACTATTTTGGTATTAAAACGTTGAAATATCACTTAATATGCAAGAAGTAACAATACCTTTTTTTCCATTATTTGTTACTGATAATTAAATATCAATGAACTGAACGCATATTTATAAAGATTCTTGAGCTGACATTAAAATTGTTGAAGAGTCACTATGCTTTGAAACATAATTATGCATACCATGTGAACTGGAAACAACCCCATAAACTTAAACACGTAAACTTTAACATTGTATGTGACTATTGTGCGGTTTTCACTGAAGAACTTATATTTAAGCATCAATTCAGCATATTTCCATGAGGTATAATCCTTATTTAAATTATTTGACGCTTATACTAAGTTATACTGTATGTATCTATATAAAATCGACAATTGCCTATAAAAACATGCTGGTTGTGTCTGTATTAAGAAAAAATTGACAAATGAAAGTGGGACAAAAAAAGGTTTGGACATATTTTTAATAGGTGAGGCATAAGAATGGAAGGCCCCCCCCACACACACACACCTGCCATTCTTTTTTAGCTAAATCCCTATGTAAAGACACACTTTTAGAATATTAATTAAATTATCGATTGATTGATTGATTAATTTTAACACATTGATTGACGCATTGTGATAAATAGTTCATGATGGTTATATTTCCAGGACATCAGTATTTGGGTCAGAAGGAGTTTATGAGAGAAGAATTAAAAAAGGCCATGAAAAACCTGAAAGCGACGGATCTAGACAACAAGGTTTGTCAATAGCGATATTCATTAGTTTAGTTTAAACATATTGTGTTTTTGTATTAAGATGGAAAATGACAATTTCTGTTTTTTTTTTCGTTTTTTTTTAAACAAACATATTGTACATGTACATAAGTAGAATGCACATGTGCAGCAGTCATTTACTTTGAAAAATATATAGTGCAAATGATGATGTGATTCCCATATTTGTTTAAAATCATTTAGACTATTGTTAAAATACTTGGCTCATGTTGTGTATTTCATTGGTTCATATTATTATTTTTAAATGGCTAGCGTATGCGAACAACTATTTGTATTATTTTTCTTTTAATGTTTCACAATGAAAATTTTGCATACATTATTGCAATGTGCAAAAAGTGAGTTATTGCTAATGCTGTTAAAACAGATTGTAGAATTAATTACAAATTGAGGCTACATATTTTGAGCAATACTTGTGTACATGCAGGAGTCTAAACCCAGCACGGAATTCCGCAGTTACGAGGAACTGAAGAAGGACTTTGCGGACATGAACGCCAACATCGAGACGGACGCTGAAATCATCACACGTCTTCTGCAGAAACTGAACAATTCCGACACTCCCAGCGAAGAATTACAACTGACTCTGACGGATCTGGAATACTATCTGCATCAGGTATACATTATAGATTTGCGCCTCGCTCTGTGAAACGGGGGTTTAATGCATGTGCGTAAAGTGTCGTCCCTGATTAGCCCGTGCAAACCGCACAGGCTAATCAGGGACGAAACTTTCAGTCTTAACAGGATTTTTGCTAAGAAGAGACTTTCTTTAAACGAAAAATATCATAAAAGCGAAAAGTGTCATCCCTGAAAAGCCTGTGCTTTACGCACATGCATTAAACCCCCTTTTCTCAGAGCGCGTCTCAACAGAAAAGATTAGACACAATTCCTACTGGACGATGAAAATGTATCAGTAGATCTTTAAAGTAGAAATTTACCATGGTTGAAGTTTGGAGTTCTTATTTATATTAGTTACTGGCATATATTTGCTGTGAAGAAAAAAAACTGCAGAACTGGTGAATACTTTGAGCTGATAATTGACAGTGTTTTTTTCACAAGGGATTTTTTCAAATCTATGTGTATTGGTAAATTAACAATGGCTATCGTGGACCAGTGAGAAATATTTTGAACATTTTGGCCCAGTTGACAGTTCCTATATATTCTTTACATAAACAATTAATTCACAATTATTTTCTTGCCTCTTGAGGAAAGCTATATATAGCAGTCACATTGGTCGCATGTAATTATATTCGTGCCTGCTTGCATCCGAGCTTGTCATGCCACAAATGACACCATATGGAGATGGTGTATTGCCTTTAAAATTGGCCATAAAAAATGGATCCATATGTCCATCCATCTGTCTGTTCCTTTCTTCATCCATTCATCCAGCCATCTAACTTTCCATCCATCCATCAAAAAATGTACTCCAAATGCATGAGTAAAGGACTTAGTCATGAAGGCATAGTCAATATGATGTCCACCGAGCGACCCAGAGGTCCCGGGTTCAATCCCAATGTCGAATCTTAGATCTTTAGATCACCCAAAATGACACTAAGTTCTGGTCCTACCCTGCAAATGGACTCGAGAGATTCTCCATAACCCTAAAGCTTTGGATATTATTGAATTAAAATTCATAGGTTTATACTGAAGGACTCTCTTTTTCCAGTATGACAATGCCATACTGTTTGGAGATGCTGGAGGGCTCTCAGTTCTCCTGGGAATCCTCAACACAACGGAGGATACCGACGTCTTGAAGGAGGCTGCACGAGCATTAGGGGCTGCCATATCAAGGTATGATTTGTGTGCAAAATACGCAGTGTCACATTCATTGTTACAGTACGTCGGTGTTATTACTGAAAACTGTTTAATCATCACTTGTTTTATTGTTTTATTATTTTAATATTGAGTTGCAGACCGCTAGCTATTTTCTAATGTCACCTGAAATTAATGAATATATTTTTCATTATGAAATATTGAAAAACATTTCTGGCTTTTGACATGAAATTTGTCTTAACAACATTATAAATGTAAACATTGGTGCAATATAAAAACACTTAGCTTAATCCAGTTACCTGGAACCGGTTGTTTATCTTGGTAAATCAGACTAAGAACTTTTAAGAAATCTGGGCCTAGTGAGTATGTTCATGTGTCTATTTTAAGCAACCCCAAAGCTCAGATCCGTAGTCTTGCATCGGGTGCTATGGAAGTACTTCTACGGCTGATGGCAATCAGTCCGGACATAACAGTCCAGCGAAAGTTGCTGTTTGCTATTTCCTGTCAGTGTAGACACTTTCCCTATGCTCAGAAGCGTTTTGTGGACCTTGGTGGCCTGTCCGTCTTGCAGAAAGCGTTCAGCCAACCTCTGTCGGACAAATTCAAGATGAAAGCTGTCGCTTTAATTGCTGACATGCTTCAGGAAAAAGTAAGTAACATCGTTACACCCAACACAAGTTTGATAATTTTTAGCTCACCGGAGCACATAGTGCTCATGGGGAGCTTTTAGGCTACTGTGATGTCTATTGACCGTCGGTGCGTGAGTTAAATTTTTATTCTTAGGACTCTTAAACCCCTTGTCAGATTGTAAAAAAAATCCACAATGATTCTTGGCTGACCCTTTTTTAAAGTCATTCATATTGTTTTGGTCCGTTGCATATTTAGGTCACCAGAGCTACAGATAGATTTAAAAAATGAAAACAATCTTCTTATCTGACACCATGAGGGTCAGGAGTGTAATATTTAGTGTGTAACATTGTTTGGTGGACTTGTACTTTACTAAGTTTGTTCAAATCATAACACTGGGTTGATAATGACCTTGTCCCAGATTTATGTAGATTTGTAAAATAACTTTTGAAATCTTCTCTAAAATGACAAGGCGTGTAATTTTCGGCTCATCATATCATATTATGGCCCTATACCAAGGTTGTTCAAATCATGCCCCTGGGGTCAAAATTGTCCTTGCCCTTGGGGTTTATTGTTTCTGTTACATGTATGAAGACAAAACTTAACAAATCTCTGAACCCACAAGGTTAAAGTTTAGGTGTTTGGTAAGTTTAATTTTAAGTAACATTGCATGTTTGTTAAAATCATGTCCCTGCGGTCAAAAATGGCCAAGCCCTGTGGGGTTACTTGTTTCCTCTATATGTATATAGTGGAACATGATATGATTGTTCTCTACCAAATTTGTTCAAATCATGCCCCAAGGGTCTAAATGTGTCCCGCCTTGGTTTTTTATTAAACACAAAACATTACCACTGGAGGGTAAGGCAGTTTTCCTTATATGGCTATAGTGCAACCTTGTGAAAACTCTAGACTTCATATATTTTGCCCAATCATCATTAATCTTGCTCAGAATGCTTGTTCTAATTGTATCTACCCGGTAATTTAATTATCCCCACGCTTTTTGAAAAGAGTGGGGATATTGTGGTTATCTCCGCCATCCGTCTGTCTGTCTGTCCGTCCTGGCCACTATCTCCTCCTACACTATAAGCACTAGAACCTTGAAACTTACACACATGGTAGCTATGAGCATATGTGCTACCCTGCACTATTTGGAATTTTGATCTTACCCCTGGGTCAAAAGTTATGGGGGTTGGGGTGGAGCCGGTTCAGAAATTTTCACTCATTTTTTAATGTTATTTTACATTAACTTCTTCATTTCTACACCGATTCACTTCAAATTGATACTGGACCTCTCTTATGACTATACAGTCAATCTTAACCATGCATGGCCCCATTCCCAACCCTGGGGCGCCCCACCCACATAGGCCACACCCACCCAAAATTGCCTTTTACTATAATTTCTTCATTTCTACACCGATTCACTTCAAATTGATACTGAACTTCTCTTATGACAATACGGTCAATCTCAACTATGCATGGCCCCATTACCAACCCTGGGGCACACCTAGGTCAAACATTCGGCGTGGGGATACGTGCGGCCTCTGCCGCGCCATTTCTAGTCTAAAATTAACATTGGTTGATTTCTAAAATGGTTGTGGAAACAAAACAAGAGCTACCCAGACCTTCGGGTTAATTTGAGCAACCTAGGCACTCTTGTATACATGTGTAGTGAATAATTCAGTCTATGACCGATAAAATTATAAAGGATATTTTTGCGATTGTTAATCATTTATATTTAATAAAGAAAAAATTTCATAAAATTTCATTCAGTCTTGTAGTTTTGTTACCAGAATAAAAATATATTTTAATGATTTGAATTTGTATTTATACTTATTAATATTTTTTTATTTTTTTGAAGATTGTTACGGAGCAAAACACAAGTCCAGAATTGTCAACAGACTTGGAAAAGCTTCGTCAATATAAGGAGTAAGTGCACAGAGTTGTCTCCCTTTAACTTCTAAGGCCTGGAAGAATTTTAGTTCTCAGAAATGTATTAGTTTTGGATAAAGGGTTGTTTGTAAGGTATTAATATTCTTATTGAAACCATTTTCAGTTCAACCTTTGCTTTTTCAGCCATTTGACAAATAAATGTTTATGACTCTTGTATCGTAAACAAGTATTAATTAAAAACACTTTTGGCTGACCTACATAGCTACCTATTTATGGGTGAGGGATGTTTGTAGAAACGCACAACACTTTGCCGTATGTAATACCATGATCTGTGTTACGTTATGTTTTCAGACTTGACCTCGAGACGCTACTAGTGGACAAGGGATGGTGTGATCGGGTCCCAGAGCTGTTGATGTCACATGACCACGAGGCTCGGGAACAAGCCATTGTTGCTATGGAAACGTTGGCACTAACGTGCAAACAAACATTTTCCAAATACATTGAAACTGTTAGATCAATTAATACGGAGTATAGAGACATGGTTGCAGAGGAATCAGGTTATTTTGAACACATGGTAGAAATGACGGACAATTTACTAAACAAATTTACAAATGAAAATACTGGACATGTTACAGATGAATTATAGCTACTCTGTAGTACCTAGGAACAATAATTTACTTTATTAAAATCTGTTTATATATGCTATTTTCCAGTTTCTTTGTATGATTAGTTTCATAGAAAAGTAGTTCTCACAGATTTGTTTTGCAACTTTTGAATCTTGTTTTGTTAAAGCTTTTTTGCTCATCTGTATTCACACACTTTTGTTGTCATTTTATACTATTTTGTGTCTAAAATGTATGCTGTTTATTAAATTAAAAATCTTGTTAGTGTTCATCTATGCTTAGCATAGTTAATATATTTCACGAGAAAACTAAGTACTCTTTACTACTGGCAGTTGTTTGGCAATAAAACTTTCATTCTTTAGCATGTATCAGTTTACTTAAAACACATTATTGAATCTTGAGTGTGCTGGAAGTGATTGAAAATAGTGTTTTATTTAATACTGACCATGTACAATATGTACTTGATTGTTGCATGTGTTTTTCGGGACCATTAATTTTTGACAAAAAAGTATGTGCATTTTATCACTACATGTACGTTATATGGATACCATTATGAAGAACCTGACTTAATACTAATATGGGGCTACACACCATCCGACGTCAACAGTGTTGTGTTGGGATACATGTACATCAATAGCGTTTTACTATGTCAATATCAACCTTAACTATTGTCATGTATGTACTGTTTATTATGAAATTAATGTACTATGTTTTTGTCTGTTACAACTGATTTCTGTAAACATGTACAGTTTATTATGAAATGAATGTACGTTGTTTTGAAACTGTTTCCACCGATGTTCATACACATTTTTTACATACTCATTGTTTATATGAACACACAATACTCTCACGCATACTGTATTAATATCTTAATTTACTAATGTTTTTCACGCATGTATGAATGTCTAAAAATATGAATCACGCTGAGCTGTAATATGCTTAAGCGAATAAAATATTTGTTCTGTTCTGTTAATAATTTTATACCTCCATGCTTAAATTATGAAATGTTTCCTTATATTTAATAAATCCGCAGGCTTAATGCCAATAAATATTGAAAATGACAAAACATGTCATGTTATTATTGTCAATATTTTATCACGTATAAATTTATATATTTCTGAAGAGAACTGAAACTAAAATGTTGGACGTATGCCTTCGCGTATATGTGCCACCTCAGACGCTGGTCCTCCCATTATTTCATCGATAAGAGGCAAAGTATTCGGGTCAATATTGTCTTATTTTTGGATGCAACCAAGCAATCATTATTAAAATATTATTTCTAAATGACAGTTTGTTTTAAAAAATTCTATTTAAGTTGAATGATTTTATCGGGGTGAAATATGTCCGAGATGGAATGATTATGATGGCTTACGACCTGCAATGCATATTATTTGGGTGGCATTTGTCTGGGAGGGCAAAATATTTGGATGGCGTTTGTCTCGGAGGGCATATGATCGGGTGGCATTTGTCTGGTTGAGCATGTGTCAAGGGTGGCGTTTGTCCGGGAGGGCAAATGATCGGGAAGGCATATGATCGGGTTGGCGTTTGTCTTGGAGGGCATATAATCGAGGTGGCGTTTGTCCGGGATGGCATATGATCGAGGTGGCGTATGTCTGGGAGGGCATATGATCGGGTGACATTTTTTTGGGTGAGTATGTGTCAAGGGTAGCGTTTGTCCGGGAGGGCATATGATCGGGTTGGCGTTAAGCTGATAATCTAGGGATTCTCTCCTCTCAAACTAAATTCTGTACGTCGCTTTGTACACGGTGCGCAAGTCTTGGTTGGCAGGGCGTGCGATGTTGCTAAGATCTATCAATCTCTATTGAAAGATCTTTGGATGTTGGGACCATCGTACCCAGCTTTCTACAAAAAAAAGTGTATAGCTTTCCTTGTTGTTGTTTTCCATCTAATAACTGAGATAAGGTACGTATGCTGTGTGCTTAAATGTCGTTTCATTTGAGAGAAGAGAACCGTTAGTTTAAACCTATTTAGTTTAGCTCGGTTGCATCGAAAGCCTCAGGCTTATTGAAACGATCTCGAGTCCGTTTCCTGGGCCTAGAACTAGTGCTTGGTGTCTTCGGCTCCCATTGTGGGGATCGAAACCATGACCTCACGTCGCTAGGCGGACACCATATCCATTGCACCACGGCGAACTAAGAGAACCGTTGATTGTGTGCATGACGAACGTTGAATAGAAACGCACTACTGGTATTTTAACTATAGTTTTTGCTGCTATTATAGTGGAACTTGCATGCTGTTGATGATATTAATAAACTCGACGTCGATGGTGATGAATACATTTTCTTTCTTTTTATGCATGTTAATGCCACGAGCGCATGTATGCGCAATAATTTCTTAAAAACCAAAGTACTAGTGGCTATACCCGGTAACACAAATGACCAATCACGCATAATACACGCAAATAATATCAGAAGGAATCAGGAATTGCCTCCAATCACTTCGGATAATGGAGTTAATTAGGTAATCAACGACCAGGCAGTCGGTACATATCTGCTAAGCAGAAACGTATTATCTGCTAAGTAGAAACGTATGTAGGCATTTTCTACGATCATTTGGAAGCATTTGTCGGCGTAGAGGTAACACACTAGACAATGGAATATTAATATGCTTACACCAGTACAACTACATGTAGCTTGATTTCGTGCAAAGCTGTGCTATGAAATACATGTAGTTCCAATGCTATTGGTTTAGTGTCCCGAAATATTTTGTGACCATTATTTGGAGAGTCTATGTTGCATTCAAATCCGATTCACGCATATGCATAACATTGTAGAATTGATTTATGTAGTGGTAGAAGTAGTAGAAGTAGTAGCAACATCAGTAGCAGCAGTTCTAGTATAACTATCTCATGGACTGGATACTTTGTTATATGCTAATTAATTGCCCTTTTTATATTCTGTCGACACGTCTTTATATGCTATGGATTCATTTTTAGAACCTGTGAATACGTATGTAAATGATGCGATTACTTCTGTAGTGGTGTATGATGAGTATTTGACTGAGTTATACTTTGTTAAGCTCGATTGGTCATTGTCGGCTCGGGTACTACTTAAATGTACCACGGGTACTCTTAAGTATACTTAAAGGTTCCCGGGAATTCTTACGCTTAATTGGTCGTTGTCGGCTTTTTCTTTTTTTTTCAAATTAATCATGTTCATATTTATGTAAATATTTTGTAAAATGGCCTCTAATTATCGAAAAACATACTCAAATAGCATGTTAAGGCAGGTTTTGTTCAAAGAGAATTTTGTTTCGTATTCCGTAGCGCGTTTTACGACATCGGATTTTGGGCGGGAATAAAACTCGGGTACAATCTTAATTGGCTTGATACGTTTAAGTATATATAGCGTACCCGGGGTACATTTAAGTATACTTAAGAGTACCCGGGGTACATTTAAGTAGTATCCGAGCCGATAATGACCAATCGAGCCTCTGTTAAAGGAAATATAACTATTTATATACGTGTGTTACAAAATGTGCACAAACTACGAAATATAGTATACTATATTCTTAATTTCATGTTCTTTAATTGTGTAAGTGTTCATGAAAATATGATAATATTTACCAAGCATGCATTACATAAGATATAGTGACGATAATGGTGTATTAATCTACATCACACCCCTAGCTCAGCGGGGAACGCGATATCCAGCCCCTTCGTTCGATCAGATAATCGATGATCGATCACGACTTATCGATGCCAGAACGACCCCTCACTGCGAAAATCACGTCATTCAAAGTTTCGTTATTAGCAGACATCAATCTTTTGAACTCATTGTCAGATTTAGATCATATAGTAACACGTCAGTTAAGTTTTACTTATTGTGAAAACAGCACACGCTAAAACACTAGTATGTGTAATCCCCATTACCCGTAGTTGAAACCACTGTTAAGCGAAGTTATATATACGGCGTGCATGTTGTTGTTTTTTGTTTTTTTTGAAAAACGATCGCCACTTAAATAAATGAGATAAAACAGTTATGACTAATGTCGCGGAAATGTTCCGATATAATTATTTGCCGCAATACATCCACATACATATAAATTGAGTAACAACGAGGTTTACAATATTATCGGATACCCTACTCCGAGAATGCATACACCCAATGAAGACTTATATTGGTGAAAATAGGCTTGGCGACGAAACTCTTGTTTGTCAATCGCCCTTTCCAACAGAAACTCAATCACTCCATACATTAATTACCATTTGGTTCAGCTACTCGACATGTACTCTTGTATGACAGTGGTGGCCGATCAACATAATACATTGGTATACACATATAGTGTGTGTATCGTATGTTGCCTTGTTTTACATCTGAATTTTTACTGTGCATATGAATTTGTTATACATAACTTTTCATAGAAGACCTTTTGTGGCGAACTGGCAGATGAACTTAATTATTCTCTGATTTTGACATTTCGACAAAAGCACAGAAAGTTATTCTAGGTCAAAGCCGATATTGTAACTTATGTTCATGTTGCAGAACCAATCGAAGTGCTGAAGGCACTGCAGTTGTTCGCTATTGCACGATATTGGATACAGCTCATTTATCAAAATTAAATCGTTGATTTTTAAATTGCAGTTTTAAATAAAACAACAAATTTGATTGTTTGTTAACGCAAATGTAGAGAATGTTTGAGCACTGTGCAGCATCATATGGATGAAATAAAGATAATTGGTGCCGCGCTTTGTGAAAAAGGGGCTTAATGCATGTGCGTAAAGTGTCGTCCCAGATAAGCCGATGCAGTCTGCACATGCTAATCAGGTACGCCACTTTCCGCTGTTATGATATTTTTCGTTTAAAGGAAGTCTCCTCTTAGCAAAAATCCAGTTTATGCGGAAAGTGTCATCCCTGATTAGCCTGTACCGACTGCACAGGCTTATCTGGGTCGTTACTTTACGCACATGCATTGAAGCCCCTTTTCACAGAGCGAGGCTAATTTTGTCCAAATATCACCAACAGGTTCGTTGAGATGACAATTGTATTATAAGAACCATTAAATAAAAATAACATTATTTGCAATCAAAAATGAATATGTCGTCGAAATATCGGATTACTGCCACACTGTGAATGCAATCACAGAATATAAATGCCTAATACATCTCACGCAGTATATGCAAGTATAGATATGTTATTTATACCATTTGCATACAATTCCATATTTATGATGCTAATATATTGTTTAATGTATTTTTAAACCCCTTCATAAATGTATATGCATAACTTCGACAGTCTTCCGCAGAGGATTATTCGTTTTATTTTGCCAATTAGTATATAGATTGAAATGACTTTACAATTACATCAGGGTTGTAACAAATATGAAAGAGAAAGGAAGAAACATCGCAAACAATCCGTCAGGCCGTTACGGCCACGCGATATCCAGCCCCTTCGTGCGATCAGATAATCGATGATCGATAACGACGTATCGATGCCAGAACGACCCCTTACTGCGAACATCATCATGGCACTCAAATGGCTGTTATTTGCAACAAAAGGCATCAATCGGGTGAATTGAATATCGGATTTAGATCCTGATGTGACACGTCAGTTTAGTTTTACTTCTTCAAGAAAATGCAAACACGCTACTTTTTTTTGTAATTTTCTGAATTCAATTCACTGTACTGATAATCAAAATATTGATGAATGGTAAAATGTTTATATGTTTAATTAAAAAAAAAATAATAATTACAAAAATGTAGTACCATCATGTTTGATAAAATATGTAGAATAATAACAGGGGCGAAAATCTAATTGCATGGTTGCGTACCTATCATAATAAATTGTGAAACAAAATTGGTTGTACATTGCCTATTCTGGTAACAAAATATTATGAAATGTTCAGAAATAAATCCACATCATTGTCTCATATACATCAACAAAAGTCAAAATGAGTATGGTTTCTTGAAACGTACTGTTCCTCCAAAATAATTGCAGGCCATGATCCTTTCACGTATATGTAAACTAGTCTTTAAATTGTACAGCTATTACGCACATTTTTTAAAAATAAATATTATACAAACAAGAGCACGGTTGCCAACGCTCGGCTGTGGGTGTTTAGATTTTGTTTCTTTGACCTTGAAGCATGACCTTGACCTTTTCACCACTCAAAATGTGCAGCTCCATGAGATACACATGCATGCCAATGATCAAGTTGCTATCTTCAATATTGCAAAAGGTATGGCCAATGTTAAAGTTTTCGGAAGCCGCGGACGGCGGACGAGCTGGCTATGACAATACATCGGGTTTTCTTCGAAAACAGCCGAGCTAAAAATACGTATTTCTATTGATGGGTGAAAACCTCTTAATATAGTTAACAGCATTACCTTTACATTATCTTGCAGAGAATAACTCGTTGGAAAAACAGTATACAAAATGTATACAATGACATGAATTGTAGTTAACCTTAACAATATGGTTTTAACGAACTTGACAAGAGAAACAGGAAAAAACATCGCAAAATAGTCTGCAACTTTATGTATGTTGTATGGTTGTCTAGTGGGGTTTTGTGATAGACGTCAACATAACATGCGGTCTCTTGTCCTGTTGTGAAAAAAAGGAACAATAAATGGACTTTTGTCCGAGAGGGTAAGCGTCCGTATTCTATACGACATTTGAAATTTCCCGACCAATGATCACGCAGGTCTTCTGCACCTTTCTCACACTAACGGCATAACAGTTCACTAACTTAAATTCATACAAG
Organism: Dreissena rostriformis; assembly: GCA_007657795.1. Taxonomy (NCBI): domain Eukaryota; kingdom Metazoa; phylum Mollusca; class Bivalvia; order Myida; family Dreissenidae; genus Dreissena; species Dreissena rostriformis. Next base: position 31,316 of record VMBQ01002536.1, on the reverse strand, counting down.
TATACGTGATACTTCACGAACGAATTATCAGGTATTATTAGGGATGTGATTATGATCAAAATACCACAACGAAGTCATTAATATACTTGACTACAAGGTCAAATGACGCGCGCGACATGTAGAACATAATAAGTGAGGGCATTACCCCAAGGGTATGGTGTGGCGTATACATATTTTGGGTATTTAAATAGGTGAATAGGTTATTCACGAAAATTTACCATCAACATTAAGTGCATTCTTTTTATTACCAGCTTTTAGTGCATAAATCTTCTTATTACCAGCTTATGTAAGAAATTCTCTTTAAAACTAATACATTCTGTAAAGAATTATAATCATATATTAAGTATTTAAAAAAAAATCAGAAAAGACCACTCAAAAGAATGGTAGTATTCTGTAGCATCAGACAATAAGCAAATATCGAATGTACCGGTACACGTATTATGTTGTATTCATGTACACGTGCAAACACTCGCCTTTCACTCATCTGGCAACTTATGAATGAAGATATATATCTCTCAGAGCATCAATACAATGTTACAGAGACCGTTCTAATATTACATGTATTAGGGAACTGGTGTTTTGAACCGTACATTTCCATGACATAATGATACATGAAATTAAAGATGGCGGCGATTGGAGCGACCACCCAGGCACGCGTCGGGGAACGCCGTCGTCGAATTACCACTTTTTTGATAGCGATCGAGTCCATGACTACAGAGGTGGCACAAAATTAGTCAATTAGATCTAATCTTTTACAGCTGGACAACAGCACTCGCCTCTCCACGGGAAATCCATGCGCTGGCTGCGCTTTCAGTGTCACTGGGCTTATCAGCACCCCGTCTGGTGCCTCCGTATGCAAGTGCCCCTGACGCGATACGCGTTATCCAATAAGGCAAATGTAGGCTGCAGCCACCAGCCATCTTCGGAACCAGCATCCGTGACGTCACACAGGTGTACTAGTAACTCATAAAATTGGCTGAAATCTTCACTTTCGTAGCTTATTCCCTGTAGCCCGGTCGTGTGTAGCTTTGGTCGCGGAACGGACTAAGATTCTTCTTGTTTGTTGGTCTCACTGAACATAGCAAGTAAGTACGACTTTAGAGTTTATTTTGCATGCTTAAGAATGTAGTACATGTGTACCAACATTTTACCTATATTTCTGAGAATTTTTGCGGTTCTGTTTGCAATTTTTATTTTGTATAGATGTTTGATTATATTGCTTACATGATCGCTAACGCTCATTCGCAGGATAATTTATAATGCTGATTTGAATATTTTACAATGACATGTAATAAGGGTCATTTTCGGATTAATATATTATGGCTGATAATAAATGCGATTCGCTCAAGTTAACCGAATTTCTATTGCAAATATTCGCCACCGGATCATGGTACAATCTACATTACCTGAGTTGAATCTATGTTTTGTAGCTCGTGTACACCATATCCTTTATTATTTGTTAATTTATACAATTATTTGTTAATGTATACAATGAGCAGACACTGTTAATGGTCATTTAATCACAAAATTTACGAATTTATTATGCCAATGATACAACGTGTACTGAAACCTTAATACGATATGTAACACATTTTCCTCGTTTGGCAAGAACATTTCCTAAGCGATGCCAATACCTGCCATCTGGAATATAGATTAAGAATCGGAAAAGATTAACGCGCATTTTTGTATATTTATAAAGAATAAAACATAAAGGTGTAGTGAAATACAGGGCAGCTGTTCAACAGACGGTTAAGCAATAATCCTGAATAGTAAGGGTTTTAATAAAAGTTCATTTGTTAAAATGCCAGTCTTTGACGTTTAAAAATAGTCTAATGTACAGACTTTTGGCGCATCTTTTTCTGGTGGGTTTTCGAAAAGAATTCTAACGAAATACTCTTGTTATTTGGGGATCACTATTAGTTCTTCTTGAATGCTCTGAGCTTTAATGAGTACATTCGTACACCTCAGACCCGGAGGGTCAATATAGCTGGGAGCTGGATTATTTCAACTACGATCACTATCGGTGATTTCAGATTTGCAAACATATATGCAGTAACCAATTCTCGTGTTATATAATTGGTCGTTCACAATGATACAAATATTTGTTGAGATGAAGCAATCAATGAACAATGAGGTCGTAACTATCATGAACTTGTGTTTGGACATTATTCTTTCTGTTGAAATTGAATATCAAATAACACCAACATATTTATCTTTTATAAACAAGATGAACATTTTGTTTATCTGATTTTTCTGTCTATCAAGAACAGGTATATTAGTCAGTAAATCCCTTTGGGTTGGAAGCGGACATTTCATACCAAGCACTTGTATGTCTAATTGGATACCAAACATCTTAAGGTGGTAGCGTTGTTATAAGATACGTCGTAAGATTGCGAACTACTTCTGCAGATTACAAAATAATATGACTATCAAACAATGCACACTCATCATTACGTGATTGAATATTTACCGACTATCAAACAATGCACACTCACCATTTATGTGATTGAATATTTACCGACTATCAAACAATGCACACTCATCATTATGTGATTGAATATTTACCGACTATCAAACAATGCACACTCAGCATTTATGTGATTGAATATTTACCGACTATCAAACAATGCACACTCACCATTATGTGATTGAATATTTACCGACTATCAAACAATGCACACTCACCATTATGTGATTGAATATTTCATCATGCATATATTCACGTGATAGTGCATAGCACATTAAATTATGATAAAACAGTCTTAAAAAGAGATAAGAAATGCAATCGTACATCGACATTACATCGCCGTAGGCTATACTTCTAGTTACAAGATTCTATATCATTTGTTTCCAGGTTTTATGTGCCATTTAGCTCTTGATTTCATATAGTGATATTATACACACAAACATACACACACGGCGTTTATATGATAAGATCAGACTCTGCGCTCCTTGGAATGCGTTTCCATAGCAACCTCATAAACCTGTTCATGATCTAGAAGTGCCGAAAGAAAATACCTGGATTCGTGTATACCTTGATGAACGCGAGCAGATTCGTAAATGCTATTCCAGTGTTTGTTAACAATGCCGTATTATTTTATGACTATTACACGCGAAATATGTTCTACTCGTTCGTCTGATAATTGAGTAGCTAACTGTGCACAATAACTTCTCATGCATAGCGAAGTTAGACTTTAAGATGGGTCGTAAATATTGAATGTTTTAAAGTTCGGTATAGTACTGAACGCACCGATATATGATATGAATGCGAAACACAAGCGTGTCATTAACTTGCTATTTATTTTTTTTGGTATTAAAATTCCTTATACACGAAATGACGCAAGAAGTATTTTAATGAAAGTAACCATACATTTGACTACGGTATAACATAAGATAGTTATAAATACATATAAAATCCATTATATTTAAGCGTAACACGTGTTAATCCGTGAAAAAACCTACAGCAGTTAGTTGATTAAAGTTTTGCGTTCGATATAAGTGCTTAAATGAGAACACATACATATGTTTTAACATTTCAATAGGTCTAGCATTCAAAGTTATTAACATGTGTTCATTAGACATGTGCATGTGTATGACCTGTGTTACGGTGTTTATGTTATGACGTTACACGTGGTAAAAATTAAGGTTCAAATTTGAATATTTATTTCCACACGACGGAAACCTAAACTATAATAAATAACTTAATATTTGACTACATATAATTGCCGAAACCGTTGCATTCACATATCAATAATGTTCTTTTAGATCTCCCCTAGAGACACCAAGTACTTGTTCTAGTCCCAGGAAACCGATTCGAGAGCGTGTCAAATAAGCCCTAGGCTTTCGATGTAATCAAGCTAAAAATAAATAGGTTTAAACTAATCACTTATTTAGTTAAATAAAATTAACGTCAAACATAGCTCAAATGCAACGCCTCATTATTTACCTCCCGCTGGAACTCGAATCGATACGTTATACTATAATAGCGTTTCGCCTTATTTGATGTGTTCGAACATGCAATACACAGCGATTGTTAAACGCTTTCCCCACTCATTACTTAGAACCGCTAATGTAGTTATGGGTAAAAGTATTCTCATGAAACATATAAATATTCATTTCTTAGTCAGCGTGGGCGGGGACCCCATCGGAACAATTTGTACTACTTTAATCAAACCAGGGTCGGTTTTCACAAAGCTCCTAAGATAGATCTTAACTTAAGTGCTTCCAAAGGGGAAAATTTCAGCTCAAGTTTACTGTGAGAAATCAGATGTTTTCAGCTTACAAACGGTTAAAATATCAATCAGAGTAGCAATATTTACTATAATAAACCATATAAATGTTAAACTACTTAAAAATAACACAGCCAGAGATTTAAGGAATTTCATGAATTTAAGGATTTTCGTAAGGTTTTTCCTAAGTAGCTTTGTGAATATGGGCTTATGTGCCGCCTTTGCTAAATTTTCGATTAGTTTCTTCAAGCTGATTACAACAATAAGTTAAAACAAAGCTTCGTTTTCAGTTGGCCCTATTTTTACTGATTTTAGTAGTTTACGTTCCTTAACGATTAACGCTTTAGCATAAACTATGAGTGCAGTATTTTCAAACTCGGATTCCAAAATTTTCCATGTTCTGTGCTTTCACGCATCAATTCTAGCAAAACACAGACAAAAACCAGTTACGAGCGCTGGGCCCGTATTCACAAAGCTCCTTAGAGGACACCTTAGCACATTTCTTAAATTCCTTAAGTCTCTGGCTACTAGTATGGTATTTTAAGTATTGTAACGTTCATATGTTTGAAACGAGTAAATATTGCTACGGTGATTGATATTTTCACCTTTTCTTAACAGAAAAAAAATCCGATTTCTTACAGAAAACTTGATCTTAAATGTTCTCTTAAGTACAACTTAAGTTACGTATTCCCTAAGGAAATTTGTGAATACGGGCCCAGCACTGCACATCTAACGGCCCGGCTACACAGATTGTATGGGATTGGTCATGAAAGTNCTCAATACATTGGTCAATATGGTGGAATAATTCTTGTTGAATTAATCAAACATAATATTTATCATGGTTTTGTTGAAAACACATTAAGAATCTTTTATTGAGATACCATAATTATATCGGCGAATATCTTCATTTAACATCTGGTCTAAATAAAATCCCAGTTCACCTAGTTCACGCGATACCGTCTATATTATATAACGATCCCTGTACTGACCGCGCGAACTCACCCTGATACCTTGCGGCTTGGAATGAAATGCTTTAAAGTGAGGTCACGATTTCACGGCTTGAACGACGGCTTGTTTAAAACTTTATACTTTTACATGTTTAATGTTCAATTTCAAAAACAATTAAATATGGTTTGGCCAAAACTAATATCGGGACGATACTTTTATTAACTTAAATATACTTGTACACAGACAGCAATATGGTAGTAATAACTAAATATGAGAACATAGCCTTTAAGTACAAACGCTCTGGCGCTGACAATCCTCTGAACATAAAGGGGCACTCACAAACTGTATTGATGTCGAGAATTAAGTGTGAAACTGCTCTATCTCTCAAACATTACCATTAGAGATACAATTGTTTCATGCTGAATACGCAGCTAACATCGTTGCTAAACGAACTGTAGTATCCCTTTTCACACCCAATACTTCCCAAAAATAGAAAGTCGATGGAATAACATATCAATGTTAATGTGAAATCCGTTTGTAGATTGCACGTTTTCTACTGAGAAAAGTTTCAGGCCCACCGGCGGGAAATTTTATATTCGAATTGATTGGTCGCTAACAAAGGTCAGGCTAAGGTGAAAAGCTGTGGTATACAGCTAACGCCGAAAAATAAGGAATCGTGTACCCTATAATCGAATAGGTTGACCTGAATATATTTTACTCTCAAAACAAAGTATTATATTTGCAAGAATTATGGTTGACGTAGCGTCATCACTTCGTTTTCAGTTCGGTTTCTCTACATGTTAGCATTATTGTTTTCTGACCATATATAATATATTATACTAAATAGTTATATAACAATCAGACACAAACTTAAGTTGGTATTTATTACATTTTAATTTCAAACGTTAAATAATGATTGAAATCGCGAGTTTTCCTCTTGATATTTTTGAATTTCCTGCGTTCACCAAATCTATTAGTTACATAGTATGATTTATATTGAGTCTGTGGTCAATGTACGCTATAGTGATCATATTAACTTTGTCATGAATCTAATTTTGCTGTTTCTCTTCGTTTCAGATCAAAATGTCGGGTGATGGAGAGGTAAGTAAAAACAGTTCACTGCTGGTATACAGTAGTTCCCAAATCTGAAACCATAAGAATGGATTTGTATATAAAACGGACATTGTATGATTAAATTGTTATAAAATATGTATGCTGCACATTATTGGTACTTCATGACTGATTATGCATTATCATCGCCATCCTTTTTGTCATATTATGGTGAAGAACGTTCATCAATAATTGTATTTGGTTTCGCTCAAAAGATAACAGTATGAGTCGAACCAGTCCTATGATTTTGTGTTCTTAAAAAAAAGAAGGATTTTGTCAATATGTTTCTAGCAAAACGCCTATTCAAGCGTACCACAGGTAACAGAGAATTTGATGTCAACATATTGTAGTTTTTGAAAATGTCTACACCGATATTCCAGTATATAAAAGGGCTACAAATCAATAGATAATTGATCGAGACAATTTACCTTGAAGTTTGCGGTACATAATGATTAATGAACTATTTGGTAAAATCCGACGCAGAATGTAAATAAAACGCTTAGAAGCGATGTTAGAAATGTTCAGGTAACGTTGCTGATCAGAATAATGTTTCAAGACTATTTAAAAAAAATGACAACATGAATAATGCAGCAAATGAATAATAATGGAACACAACTTATGTATGCATGGTTGCTTATCCGAAACTATAGAAACTAGTGGTATAAACGATGAACTACCATTCAGCTGTCCACAGTAAGACTGTGTACGGATGTACATATATGCCACCGTGTTGATTGTTCTCCACAGAAAGACAAGAAGGCCAGAGCGGAACGGGCTACGTCTAATGTGTTCACTAAACTGCCACAGAAACTAATGCAAGAAATGAAAGAGGTACGCAGTGGCTAGAGTAGCGACGCACTGAGCGGAAACGCCGTTGTTAATGCTGTTACACAATCTTCATTTCAGAAAAAAGCCAAGGCCGCAACGTCCAGCGTTCTTACAAAATTCACACAAAACCAAATACAGGAAATGAAGGAGGTTCGATATGAGTTTCTGTGTCTGTTAACTCCCCTTGCTGTTTCACGTGCACATTTACCTAATCCAATAATAGCTACGCATGTCTAATGAGCGACCGGTCAGACGTTTGGACAAGAACTCTCGGGCATTTCTTCCCGACGCATGCACGAGCGCTCTTGGTGGCGGGGTTGCGGAATTACTAGCTCATTTCCCGGTTGTTTTCCATATTCATTTCTTTAAAAATTACTGTTTAATTATAAAGATAGCGTGACGGGACACAGTTACGTTTATAACCCCGTGTGATCATTATTTTTCTGTCAAACCCTTACCAAAACTAATTCCAACATGTGAGTAACCCTGTATTGCACCAGTCACTTACTTTCGCTTTGGGCGCCTGTGCGGGGTCGCCATGCCCAGCGGTCGTCCGGCGCTCCAAAAGGGGTGGGGGTATCATCTCCTTGGCGGTTGCGCTCCACTCACAATTATGTGTGTACGTTGCCTCACAGATGCCTGCCGCTGTATATTACACGCCTATATTTTATGAGTTCATAACCTTTTTACTACCGTAACTACAGATCCAACTTTTATATTTGTTTTACCAACCTGTTAATATATTAACACTTTTGCTGCAAACTTCTACTCGCTGTATGTTGAAGCTTGTGGTGCAATTAACAATACATTTCTACTAGCAATTACATTCTAACTTCCGGTAAATAAGTTAAATAAATTTAGTAAATTTTATGAAATTCTATGTTAATTAAATTTAGTTTGGTATTTTTTATTCGGATAAAGTCTTATTAGCCTATATATTTTTATCTATGTGTTTTGAAAATGCAATTTCCTCAATCAATATTCAAGTTTCACTTCATTTCAGGCCTTCACCATGATTGACCAAAACAGAGACGGTCTTATAGATGTAAGCGATCTCAAAGAAATGTATTCAAGTTTAGGTAAGTTGTCTAAATGGGTTCGAATAATATTTTATTATTTTTAGTGCCCAAGTTCAATATTTCCAGATGTTGCGATGCAATTGTTTAAAACCAACGTTACAAATCATGTTCGCAAAGCTTAACATCTTAACATCGGGTGAGAACCAGAATGATATCAATTGATTTTGGTATTATCTGCCACACTGTCGCTGAAAGATAGTTACCGATAATTCGTTCACAGTTGTCTTACAAGTATTTCGAATGTATTATTGAGAATGTGTTATGTTACCTTTGATATAATGTAGGCTTAAGCCCACAGGATAAGATTCTACAAGATATGGTGAAGGAGGCGCCCGGACAGCTCAATTTCACCATGTTCCTATCATTATTTAGTGACAAACTAAGCGGTGAGTTGCGGGGAACGTACATGTATACACGTTCAGGCACGCCATCTTGTATCCAGTAGGAATGTGAGCAGCAGAACAACATCAATCGCACATTCTCGGTCCTTTCCGTCAAACATCGGATAAGTAATTAATGATAATCTGCGAGGGGTACCGATTGGCACAACATCTGGGTTCGTTAACGTATCTCGCAATCAACACGTGTATAAACCACTCAGTCGATTCACCCAAACCGTTGCTCTGCTGTTCCATCTAGTTGTCTAGGCGACGTTTACCTGTGTAGCTTCGTTATGCTAACAATAGTATCTTACATATTATATGTTTTTGTACTCTTTTGTTGTTTTTAAATTATTTTGCAGCTACCGTAGAGTAGTGATAGACCGGAATTCTTGTTTTACACCGGAATACTGTTGTACTGTACCGGTGATTCTAACACTAGTTGTTCTGTTGCATCGACCTCGCAGGGCTCACTGTCGCGTATGCCTGCATTCTGTTCAGCACTTAACCTGTTATTGCAGGCAGTGTCCCAGGGGATAGTGTACTCGAAGGCATGGTGAAGGAAGCACCCGGGAACCAACTCAATTTCACTGCTTTCTTAAGTATTTTTAGCGACAAATTGAGTGGTGAGTAACATCATCATCAAGTGTGAATCATTTTGCGCATCACCATTAAATGTGTCTTGAAATTGTCATTATAGGAGCTGTTCCGCAGGATAGCGTTTTGCAAGCTATGGTTAAAGAGGTCCCACAATTAAATTTTACCGGTTTCCTAACCTTGTTTAGTGAAAAGATGGGTGGTAAGTTAAGAAATCCGAAATTTTACCCCGCCCCTCCGTCACGGGTGTCAGCCCCTGGATTTTCTCACCAAGCCCCGCTTTTTACACAAGATCCCGTATCCATACCAACACGACCCTCCCGTTCAAAGTCTGACCTCGAATTAATACTTCTTCTTGCATCCTTTCTTTTATTTTCCTTATTTATCGATGTTGTTTATATGCTTATTTCACTAATATAAAATATAATACTATATTTACAATACCTTTATATAATATTTATCTTCCATAACCATAATCATCTTTGCATGTTTTAACACATCACTGTTGTATATTTAATTCGTATCGTGATTTCAAGCCCTTAATTGGCAGCTGCACGCAGAACCTGTTTAGAATCCCAGCAAACTTACTCAATTGTGTATTGCAAGTATATTATTGTTTGGCAGATATAATCATATATTATTTAAACAAAGAGTGTTTATTAAAAAGGTGTCTAGCTTGGGCCAGTTTAATGGACAAAATCACAATGTGGTTTGCAAAAACAAGTCATTTACTCTGTTTCTGTTTAAAATGTATACTTCTTAAAGAGATAATTGTACTGATAAATGCATTTATAAATGAATCTCACTTCTGTTCGCTAATATGAATGATATGAAATCACTTAAATTGTTGAAAACGCCTTAATATTATATAATGAAAATATGCTATTGTATATCCTATTGTCTGTTTAATTTCGCATTTAAGGAACAAAATATCTTCTATATCTAGTTGTATAAAGTTATGTGATAGATAAATATACATGTAAAACACAATATTTTGATTATCATGATGTACAGTTGTTATGTTCCTTCTCATGATTCCGTTCTTTCCTACTATTTTGTCTCATATTTTCTCTATTTCTGATCTTGATCTACCTCATTTTAGGCACTGACCCCGAGGAGACCTTGAGAAACGCATTCGCTATGTTCGATGCTGACAACACGGGCCACATCTCAGAAGACTAGTAAGTTGAAGTTCTTTCTTTCAGTACTTTTCATGCGACACCTTTCGCAAACTGCACATCTCCGTATACATGTAGTAAATTACACTAAATTATCATTGTGCATTACACCAAAAACAATTGGCATCTACTTAGAAATGTTGGAGAATCGAGTTATTTGGACTCTGAACGAAATATTATTAATTTTTAGACTGTAAAGCAATAGTTGTGTGCTGATATGTAATGTAAATAAATATACAAAACAGATTGTGAGAAATAACGAATTCCATGACCCATCTTATTTATTAGCAATGCAAATTTTACCTATGAACCAAATGGGAGCATATGCAATTTTTAACGAGTACGTTTTGTCTTTTTTCAGCATGAAAGATCTTCTGGAAAACATGGGTGACAATTTCTCCAAAGACGAGGTGAGATGTTGTTTTAAAAGAAATTGTCCTCCATTCTCCCTAAGAAGAGGGATATATTGATTTGCACCGGTTTGTCCATTTCATTTCCGAACGATATGTTGGTTAGAACGCTTTCGGCTTAAACCTAAGATCCATCATTTAAATAGGTAGACTGGTTACTTGGGAGGAAAGGAAGACGTTTACTGATTTTGAGGTCAACAAGTCAAAAGTCAAAGTCACAGGGGCTTTTGACGTGACATTAATGGTTATTTAAAGTTTCATAAATACCCATAAAGCAACCCTTCAAAAGACTCCAAATTTTAATTAAACACCACCAGAACACTGAGCACTGAATTCCATAATTAATGGTTATATTCGGGTACTGGCAGCTATTAAATGCATTCATCACTTAAAATTGAATTCTCAATTTCAGCCAGATTTATGTTACCATACCTGGACGATTTAAAACTTTAGGTGATTAACATCTTAAAAAAGTCAAGTTTTTTGTCTTTAAGATGAGGAAGAGTGCATGTTTACGGACATCTCTTGTTTCTTAATAATTGTTGACATATATCGTCATCTAATGTATTAGGAGCAAGTTTGACTATTTGAACTAAAATTCTAAATATCTCATAAAACAAAATAAAGTTTATGCTTTTTTCGCGAATTTCTGAGGTCAAAAAATCGTACTTACTTGTAATGCGAACAATAGTTTCCTCGTTTTAATTTGACTAATGTGTTTCATAAATGCCCTTGGGAATATACAGTAAATGATGAAAAACTAGGTCATACTAGTAGAGTGGTTGTTAAATGCATCGTCGTGTGTATGGTAAATATTCCCCGAACTCTTAGTTTTTGCCTATACATATAGTACACTAAACATGCGAATTGCAACCTGCAGCGAATGCACAGTGAACATACAGGTGGTAAAACACTCTGTCGCTAATTGTTTCAGATCAGACAGGTATGGAAGGAGGCCCCAATCGCCGGAGGAAAGGTCGACTATCAGGCCTTCGTGTCTAAGATCAAGGGCAAGGAGCAGGAAGATTAAAGGATTCGCGTGAGAGAGTGGGCAGCCAAACTACATTGTAACCGGGTTACCACCCCTATTGAAGGATGTCTCATTACCAGTGCACAACTTTCCCATTTGTTTCTAGCATCGACCAATACGGGCTACACAGGACTTCCATGACTAAGTCACGTGTCTTCAAGCGGGGTGGCGACTTACACTTTGTCAACATGTTTTCATTCGTTTCACGTTTTATATTCGATGTTAATCGGGCCAAAGATTGATACCATTCCATTACTGCATTTTCCTCATACAGCCCCGGCTGCATTATGCATTATACACGCACAACAAAAACGAGTAATGTAACAACATATGCATAATTGCGATAATTATTCTTACGGAGAAAATCTTTTCAGTCTTTCGCATTTACCTGTTGGCTCTTCTACAGTATTGTTGATTTATCTGTTGGCCCGATTAACACTGGAAACCCGAGACGCATATGCTGGAATGCCATTGCCGAATATAGACTCGGCACTGGCTCCCCGCACACCTGTATCGCTCGCTGTCTACGCAGCGTTACATGTGTGCAGTGAGCCGGGAATCATTCACTCTGTGATTTAGAGTATAAGCATTGGGTATACTAACACTATGTATTCCTGTAAATAAGAAAAATGATCAGTAATTACCTTTTCATGTAGATTCCACTTAAAATAAAATGCGTAGGATACACATGCGTTGATTATTATTATGATACCATGTGTTTATATAAATATATTATTATTATTTTACCTGTTTTATAACATTTCGAGAACTGTTTGTATTTATTGATAATTTATTATTATGAATGATGTAATATTTATCTGTAACCTCTGTGTGTGCAAGTCTCTGTGTTGATTGGCTGTAGACAAGTACTTGGCTCTACAACGGAGCGGATACACGTTCGATCGCTTCAAAGCGCATAGCACAACGCTGGCTCGAGTCCCGCACTCCGTGAACAACACCGCTGCGGAGATATATATTGTGTTAATTGTTAAAGTTCATATCGAAATCGGTGTTGTGCTAGTGTCAGATACGATCGTTTGGAACATGTCAGCTCCACGTGGTGATTTTTCACGGTGGTGGGACATGGTATCCTTGACGACGTGTACCCCCTCCGGATCCGTATTCCCAGAGTGGATTGTTCCTATGTATATTTATTTAATAAAACCTCTGTGCACAGCAATGATGACTTGTCTTTTATTTGTTTAATTTTTAATGTAATATCGAATCTTTTGTAATTTATTTTCAATATAAATGTAAATCAATGGAACGATTATTTTTTACATCGTGTTGTATTCTCAAATGACAAAGGAAGCAATGTGTATAAGTGCCGCACAGGATGAACATATTTGTGTAGTATAATGTACCAATAGTTTATCAAATATTTATGACATTCGAACACCCACGTGTCTCTTGCATTGACTGCAGCGAACAGTGAAAGATACGCCATGGAGTCGAGAGCATAAACAGATACTTAACAAGCAGATTATATCATGATTGCAACATTCCAACGTTACAGAAGCTGTTTTTGCGGTTAACTACTGACAACAAAACCCGCCGTGCATTGCCAATTGCACACGGTGCAAATTGTTACACCGCTTTATAAATACAATCTTTGTGTATTAGGTGTAAAGAGTAACCGGTTTGAATATGCACACAAGTTTGAATTAAATTGTCTATATAGCGGGATTCACTCTACAATTCAGTGGATATCTATGTAGTATTTAAATGTATTGGCAGTATACTTTAACGTGTAAAGGAACAGCGTCTTAACTTTTACTATAATTTTCGTACTATGAAGTAAGGAAATCTCGTTTTTAGAGGACTATGAAAACAAACTCGTTTGGTTTAACTACACAAATATTGTATCACAAATAGTATAACAAAATGAAAGAGATGACGCATCTTACAAAATGTCTTGTATCCCATGTTGTAGTCTAGCCGGTGTAATTACTATAACGTAAGGCGTATGTGGCTACATGTTTATCCATTCATACCCAAGCTACAATTAAGTGAACACCATAATTATATAAAGCATAATCATTTAAATACACGATTAACATTAGAGACAACTCTTACGGGATCAAGTATTCAGAATAACACAGTAATGTCCCTTTAACTATTTCTTTACAATATGTAACATGTTCTAAGTGAATGGTTAATTTGTAATAAACTATCTTTACATTTCGGTAAAACTGAGTCTGTTTTGTTTTGTTCCAAAGCAAGGTTAAAGTCAGGACCAAATCTTAATGTTGTATGCAATTGTAATCCTATTGAAGCTAAGGATTCTGTTAAGTATCTTGGGGCNGAATTAAATTGTCTATATAGCGGGATTCACTCTACAATTCAGTGGATATCTATGTAGTATTTAAATGTATTGGCAGTATAATTTAACGTTTAAAGGAACAGCGTCTTAACTTTTACTATAATTTTCGTAATATGAAGTATGGAAATTTCGTTTTTAGAGGACTATGAAAACAAACTCGTTTGGTTTAACTACACAAACATTGTATCACAAATAGTATAACAAAATGAAAGAGATGACGCATCTTACAAAATGTCTTGTATCCCAATGAAAAAACATGTTGTAGTCTAGCCGGTGTAATTACTATAACGTAAGGCGTATGTGGCTACATGTTTATCCATTTATACCCAAGCTACAATTAAGTGAACACCATAATTATATTAAGCATAATCATTTAAACACACGATAAACATTAGATACAACTCTTACGGGATCAAGTATTCAGTATAACACAGTAATGTCCCTTTAACTATTTCTTTACAATATGTAACATTAAGAACAATTATAATGCAATTGTATTTTCACTTTAAAAGCACACATCACTATAAAAAAAGAACAAACATCCTTCCAATGTGGACGGATTACAATGAGGTTACGGTCGTTTTTTTATCAATTACCAAGAAAAATATTAACTGCTCTAACAACAACGAATAGGTCATGACTGTGTGTTCCTGCCATATCGCCCTTCAAAAAGAATTAAAAAAAACGGGTAAAAAACATGTTGATAACTTTTTATCAAATTACAAGTTTAACTTCGTTTTTCATACTGATCTTGCGTGGTCTCGGACTTTTAGCACGTTATTTTTCTTATTATTCTTAGACAAAGAGATTCCCGGTTACGACATTATAACAGAAAAGTCGTTAACAATACCGGGTAGTATCAAAATAAAGTTTACAGTTTTGTGTTGAATAATAACCTGTTAAGATCCACCACTGGCATGAATGTACGGCTTTAATTATTTCGATCGGTTTGAAATAAATATGTAAACAAGATCAAATACAAAAAAAAACTTACATATTTATTGATTTAAATTAACGAATTGTATGCTCCATAAAGTGGGAAGCATCACACATTGCATTTTGTTTGACTGTCCATAGGTCCATACGTCCCGACGCTTGTGTTTTATACTTCTCTTTAACAACTGACTATGTCTCGCTCAAACTTTCACATTTGCATGACTATCGTCAAATAAGGAGTTTTGTTTTTCCACTACGGAATATATGGTCCCAAACCTTTGTTTTGTTTAACTCGTTAACCGGTACTCCTAGGTGGATCTCGCTTAAATGTTTACTGTTGAATGACATTAATTTTTTGATGAACGTACATATTTTTTTGCTGCGAACAGTTTTGGCAGAATTATATCGCCCTCAATCTATTGTTTACACAATTCGCTATATAGTCATAGCATTTTAGGATTTCATCTCTTGTGTAACTACTGTATGGGTGTCGCTGAAACTTTCACATTCGAATGTCTGAATGAATTCATCATCCTAAAGAAAAGAATTATGTCTGCGACGAGATTTTGCAGAATTATAGCCCTTTGTATGTTTTCCCACTTTGGAATTGGTACAAGTAGTCCCACAATTTTGCGTTTTCAGCTCTTCACATCTGAACGGCCTTAAAATGGAGATGATAATAAAAAGGGAAATGTGTGACCATTTTTGATTGAATTATGGCGCTTTCGGCCTTTGTTTTTTGTGAACTATGGAATATGTATTGGATTTGTCTGTTTTCAAACACGTGACGTGGGGAGAAAGAGTTTTTGTAAAACAGTTCTTCCTTAAGCTTAAATAAACTGCAAAATTAAACAGGTTTGTTTAATACATTCATATCGTTTTTCATTGTTTCCGTTTTAAAGCAAGAACGCCGGTCACGATAGCGTGTGATCTCTACAATTTTCTATAACGTTCATGAATTACATTTACAATTTATATCACTAACCATGATACACCCGTAAGTTACATTATATTGGTTAATACGTCACTGTAAACATATTTTCAACACTCAAAGAGATCTGGCTGAAATATTAGTTGTATTTTACACATTTATTTCAAAGGTGTGCTAACTAATAAAAACACATTATTTGTGAACATGACATGTACTTAAAAAAAAACTTACCTTTTCTCAGAGTTGTTAAAGAAATGGTTGTACGTAGATCATCTTTCAAATTGTCTTTATAGCGACCGTGATAGATCTACAGAAGTAAATAGTGTACAGAACGCAAGCCCGTGTTTGAAAATAAGCCCGGAAATCTTCACACTGACCTTTGTTCAATGGTCTTAGCTCACTCCTGTAATAATTCAAAGACAGTTTTCTATAACCATTTTTTAAATCTTATTTCTATTTTAAATAGCTAATACGCCTCTTTATTTAAGTCTCTATCAATACATACGTTTGAGACCATTCAAACTAAATTATTGATGTAACTCTTGGTTTTGTATTGTATATTCTATTTGTTGCCGTCGACGTAAATGTTTCAGTTGAACAACTTGTTATCTTTTTTAACATAGTAAACTTTCTGTGATATTTTACATATTTTACAGTCGTGTTAAGGCATCCGATAGTTTATGGAATACACTTCACGCTTTTTAGCAATCTCCACGCAGAGTTGTCGTTCCTTGCTCTCACATACATAAATATAATGTAACCGTCAAGCAAGAGATTGGCTTTTTAGAGATAATGCGGTCTATTGACTTACTAACCTGTATTTCCGGTTCCGGACAAAACAAACACAGATTTCAAGAATATTTAACTAAATTGTTGTTTACGATGACAGTCGAAGTTTCTGGGACGGTCTTATCAGCGTTATTGTATAATATTTCTTCTGGTCCTGGGAATTCGGTAACGAAGTGTTTATTTTGTAATTTGTTTGAGACATTTGACATAAGGATTTCTAAGCTTTCGCAGAAAAACTTTATTTTTCTAATCTTATTGAATTTATTGGAAAAGTTTGGCTCTTTGGGGGAAATTTTGGTCATGTTTTGGGGAAAAAAATACTTTTTCGCCATTGAGAAACAGCCGAATATCGCAAACATTTTGGGCAAATAAATCATTGAGTGCAAGTATTTAATATAATTTAGGGTATCATATTTGCCACAATCCAAAATCCTGTAGGAACTGTATACACCAAAGAATGAAACCTTTTCAGCAAAGAAATTGGTCATTTCACTGTTAATCCCCTCCAGAAATTATTGCCCACTAAAAACGGGAACAAACTGTAGATTATTTGTACTTCCTGTTGTTACAGATGGTATCGGGTCGTTTCATCTTAATACCTGTTCGCCCTATCGTTTCGTCTTAATACTTGTTCGCCCTTAGTCACCCTGAGTCGTTTCGCCCTGGGTCATTTCGTCCTTACAAGTGGGTCGTTTTGCCCTTATTTTATTGTAATATAATATCATGGTTTTCTAAATGTTTTTTGATCTGAATTGTAAATTGAAAAAAAAACAACACAAATTGTTGTCTTCAAAAGAGTGAACAGAAGTCCCAGTGTGTGACAAATTGAAAAAAACTACAACACAAATTGTTGTCTTCAAAAGAGTGAACAGAAGTCCCAGTGTGTGACATTCTTGTTGGTTTTCACACGTTTAAGCTACTTAATACTGATAAATCAAGCCAATTATTGGACTACAATGATTGTTTAAAAGACTAAAACAGGCTTCGCAAAATTGGAAAAAATCTGCCGGTCATCTGGACAGGCATTTCAGAAAATGTGCCGGTCCGGAGTAAATTTAGCCGGACCGAAAAAAACAACACAACTATGTACATTTACATAATTTGATAAACCCTTTATTTTAGCTCAACAAGTCACTGCCAGTGCTTTATCCTAATAAGATAACAGTTATTAACAGTTTATTTAAGTTCCTAACGAATAATTATGTCCAATGTTTAAACAAACTGAAGACTGAATTACCGTTGACATGAGACATAAAATCCAAAGTAATCCACGCATGCATACTGCATCTGTTGCCCAATCAAGAGAAATCCGGTTTTGACACAAAGGGGTGTACATTATACAGTGTACTTAACTGACACGTGGCATTTCCTGTAAAATGCGAATGCAATAAAAATGTATTGAATGCGTTGACTTCGTTTAGGTAGAATAGTAATGATTATTACCCATTGTGTGTTTTGTGTTTTCAGGGGTGTGAAGGTTAAGCCAACACGCGACAGATCAAAGACAATAAACGAAATTGAAAAAAGTAAATGTGTATTGATAAATGTATTTGCATTACCGCTTTTCTAATGTGCATATATCCGATAATCCAATATTATTACAACATCAATTAAACAAAAATCTGGCCATTTATGAACGAGTGAATTTAAATTTAGATTGAATGCAATACGATACAAAGCAACGTTTTATTGCGTCATACGCAATNGCATTTCAAGGATTTAGCATGGTGTCCGCTCTCTAATTGAAGTAGTTTTCATCTGATCTTTACTAAACTTGGTCAGAAGTTGTATCAAGACAATATCTAGGTCAAGTTCGAATATGGGTCATGCCGGGTCAAAAACTAGGTCACTGGGTCACTTAGTGCATTTCAAGGATTTAGCATGGTGTCCGCTCTCTAATTGAAGTAGTTTTCATCTGATCTTTACTAAACTTGGTAAGAAGTTGTATCAAGACAATATCTAGGTCAAGTTCGAATATGGGTCATGCCGGGTCAAAAACTAGGTCATGGGGTCACTAAGTGCATTTCAAGGATTAAGCATGTTGTCCGCTCTCTAGTTTATGTGGCTTTCTGATTTATTTTGATATTCTAAGACATTTTTATGCCCCCGAAGGAGGGCATGTAGTGATCGGACTGTCCGTTCGTCTGTCCGTCTGTCTGTCCGTCACACTTTGCGTTTAGATTTCGAAAAATGCTCAAAACTTCAGATAGCAATTTCATATTTGGCATGCATGTGTATATGGACAAGGCCTTTCCATACGCACACAAATTTTGACCCCTGTGACCTTGACCTTGAACTAAGGATCTGCGTTTAGGTTCGAAATCTGCGTTTAGGATTTGAAAAAAGCTCATAACTTCTACCAAGCGTTTTTTGGCATAAGTCATCCTATGGTGACAGCAAGATTTTTTTTTCTGGCAAAAAAAAACAGTACTTGATGGAAAGATCTTTCTTAAGAACGCTTCCCAAGTGTGGATCTAACCAAGGATCTTACATTCTTAAGGTTGATGTTATTACCATTATGTCACCTATGTATGTTTTAAATATTAATTATTAGATTATTATGCCCCCCTTCGAAGAAGAGGGGGATATTGTTTTGCACATGTCGGTAGGTCGGTCAGTCGGTCTGTCCACCGGATGGTTTCCGGATGATAACTCTAGAACACTTAGGCCTAGGATCATGAATTTTAATAGGTACATTGATCATGACTGGCAAATGACCCCTTTTGATTTTTAGGTCACTAGGTTCAAGGTCAAGGTCACAGTGACTCGAAATACTTAAATGGTTTCCGGATGATAACTCAACTATGCTTACACCTAGGATCATGAAACTTCATAGGAACATTGATCATAGCTGGCAGATGACCCCTATTGATTTTCAGGTCACTAGGTCAAAGGTCTAGGTTACAGTGACTTGAAATAGTAAAATGGTTTCAGGATGATAACTCAAGAATGCTTAGGCCTATCATCATGAAATTTCATAGGTGCATTAATCATTACTGGCAGATGACCCCTATTGATTCTCAGGTCACTAGGTCAAAGGTCAAGGTCACAGTGACTCAAAACAGTAAAATGATTTCCGGATGATAACTCAAGAATGCTAATGCCTAGGATCATGAAACTTCATAGGTACATTGATCATGATTGGCAGATGACCCCTATTGATTTTCAGATCACTAAGTCAAAGGTCAAGGTCACAGTGACTCGAAACAGTAAAATGGTTTCCAGATGATAACTCAACAATGCTTACACCTAGAATCATGAAACTTCATAGGAACATAGATCATGACTGGCAGATGACCCCTATTGATTTTCATGTCACAAGGTCAAAGGTCAAGGTCACAGTTACTCGAAACAGTTAAATGGTTTCAGGATGATAACTCAAGAAAGCTTATGCCTAGGACCATGAAACTTCATAGGTACATTGACCATGGCTAGCAGATGACCCCTATTGATTTTCAAGTCACTAGGTCAAAGGTCAAGTTCACAGTGACAAAAAAGTATTCACACAATGGCTGCCACTACAACTGACAGCCCATATGGGGGGCATGCATGTTTTACAAACAGCCCTTGTTTTTTTTTGTCAACACAGCAAATTCAAGAAGTTGCCGATTTCTGTTCTCAATCTTGGTGACACTACTGCCACTGAATACCGTCATGGGACCAGCCACACGGCGCTGACACATCAGGGCTCCTTGAATTGCATCATGCAAAAACACCAGTATGTCATTCAACTAACCGTTAAATAATATTAATGTTTTGTTGAAAACATTTGTTTGAATATGGCCTGCATATAGTTACAGTCTCCACTGTTTTGAGTGTTTGTTTTGATTAAATTTTAAAACTTGTAATGGAGAAGTTTGTTTAAATAGTAGGGTCATGATGTTAATATTATGGTGCCATTTCACAAATTTTAAGTCTGGCTTCCTTAACAGGCCGTTTTTTATGCCCCCCTTACAAAAAAGGGGGGGGGGGTATATTGTTTTTGGCCTGTCTGTCTGTCTGTCATTCTATCTGTCTGTCTCTCATTCTGTCTGTCTGTCATTGTGTCCCAAAACTTTAACCTTGGTCATAACTTTTGCAATATTGAAGATAGCAACTTGATATTTTGCATGCATGTGTATCTCATGGAGCTGCACATTTTGAGTGGTGAAAGGTCAAGGTCATCCTTCAAGGTCAAAGGTCAAATATATGGCTTCAAAGCGCAGTAGAGTGCATTGTGTATCACAAACACAGCTCTTGTTTATTTGCTGCATTAATGCAGAAATCAAGAAAAAGTTGTAGTCTTGATTGGTGAATGCAGGCATGAGAATCTTCCTCTTTTCAGCTGATTTCCTCATACATGTACTTAACTGAAATCAGAAAAGTTGTTCAACTTGATTAGATCTGTGAAATAATGCAACATTTTAAGTGGGGCAGGGGTTTCCACTTGTGTATAACCCTTCCCAGCTCAGATTTTTTTTTTGAAAATGGCTATCATATGCAACCAGTATAAAACCAAAACAGCCTGCGAGTAACTTGCACGCTGTTCAGGTTTTATGCTGTTTTCTGCTCATCAGTATCGTAGGGATTGAAATAAAGCCTTTAAAACTTGCATCTATAATAGACTATAAAGAAAGGTTTTTTTATCTAATTTTGTTTTCTATGAGACTACACATGCGACAAAATGGATATCTAAGCGGTAAAGGGTTAAATTTTCTATTCTCATGTCTGTGAATTATAAATTTAAAATCACATTTCCTAAAAAAAACATAAGTAGAGGGCATAAAATGAAATACCTCACTTCATCAGAAGTTGTCTCATTTTGAATATTTTATAAAAAAAAATATAGTCAAATGGATATTTCCATAACCCTTTGGGAATTTGTATCCAGTGACTCATTTGGCAAATGGCAGATAAATCCTTTATTTATTTCACATTTTCTGATGGAGGATTTTAATGTTCATTTGGTAATGACAGTTTGCATTTTGTAAACTAAAATGTATTCTTTTCATGAACTCAACTGTTTGCAGTCTTGATTTGTGCTGAAATTCTTTACCAAAAGTATGAATCGGCCCATATTTGTGTTACAGAGAGAAATTCATCAAGTCAGCAGGAATGATCGCAGTGGACAATGTGAAAGCACTCAATGTGGACATTAGCAAAAGCCTACACGTATGTAACTGTGTTTTTGTGTATGTAATTTTTGTTTCAATGATAAATTAAAATGTGCAAGAATATTATTTTAATTTAAGCGTCTTTTAAATGTATGTCAAGGCTTTGAGTTATGCAGTTTTGGCCTAGTGTCATGCAGAAAACTGCATGACATTTTCCTACATTGTCAGTTTGTATGCAGATATCTTTTATGCCTACTGATGCAGGGAAGTGAAAATCAGTAGGGATGTCCATTTGTTTGTTCGTTTGTCCATCCGACCGTACGAGGTAAATGCAAAAGACATGTTTCTTCTAACATAAATACAGATTGCTACAAAGCTGTGATACTTGCATGGATGTTAGCAATGAACACTCGACAATGGGACCATGACTAATTCATGGATGGTGTCTTTGAACATTATAAACACACCTACATCACCTCACCCTGATTTTGACCTTGACATTGACCTTGTTTGACTAATTCAGAATGTCCAAAGTTGTGGTTCACCTAAAATGACGCGTTTCATCTAACATCAATACTGCTTGCTGCAAAAATGATATACTTGCATAGGTGTTATCTATGTATACTCTCAACACACCCGAATCACCTGACCTTGATATTGACCTACGTTTGAACTTATACTTATCAGAAGGTAAAAATTTATTGTTTACCAAAAGTGACTGTTCCTTTAACATTAATACTACTCACTTGAAAGCGTTGATTCTTCCATTCAACACTCTGCACACTCAGATTATCTGACCTCATTTTGACAATCTTGTTCATTTTTGTAATTATGGGATACCAAAGGGGTCGAAACTTTAACTTCTGCAGCAGAAGTTTAAGTTTGGACCCCTTTGGTATCCCATATGTAATAGCTTACTGTCAGCTATTTTATGGACACAGCCCCATTTCATTGGAATATTCTGCAGGTACTATTATATCACATTTAAACGATCCTGGTAATTGGATTGAGGTATACTTAGCTTGTGATTCCATTTGGGACCCGTTGGATGAAGACCATGGTCACTGTTTCTCAAAAACAAAAAACTTTCCGCTTAATAGCTCAAGTGTAAATGTGGGTATTGTTCTGGGATTTTGTGCCTTCGACGCTTACTTGCAGACCTTGCTTGTGGTTGCACAGCTATTAAATGTTTATGCCCGTAAAAAAAACTGACCGTATTATGAGAACACCTGAGTTGGAAAGGTGATCAATCAGCGGAAAACATTTGTCCAGAGCATAACTTAGTCCAGCATTTATTATGTAGTTTCAAAATAACTTGCAGTTAGTAATCAGCATGTTGAGGCAGAGTGTCACGCGCATAAACCAGATCCCTATGTCAAGTTCACATGAAGTTCAGAGGTCAAAGTTAGGAAATTAGTACTTAACACTTTGTCGGGAGCATAACTCTGTCGAGCATGAATGGTTTTTTAGCTTGACTATATATAGATAGTTGAGCTATCCTACTCACCCCGGCGTCGGCATTGGTGTGAGCGTTGGAATAGGTCAATGTCACAAATCAAGGTCAAAGGGTAAAACATAGTCTTGAGCAAATTTAGAATTTTTAAATAACTTTGCAATAGTACTGGGTGGCGTGCTTTATAGCAAATTCCTTAGCTCAATGGTCAAGGTCACAATTTAAGTTCCAAAGTTTACCTCACTTTTTTTTACTGACTGTCATATCTGTGTGACAATCACACTCATGTTTAAATTAAAAATTTAAAACGTGGATAACCTGGTTTTGTGGCGTTACCATGTTTCTTGTTTTAATTTCAGCGTCTTAGTAAACTGGTTATCGACAGTGAGAAGCAAAAGAATGAGCTTGAAAAGGAGTTGCGCCAACTAAAGCACCAAATATCTCACAGGCAGCAACACATGACTCCTGCTAGTACTGTTATTTCTGGTAAAGATTATTCCTACTAGTACCTTTATTTCAGGTTAAGTGCTGGTATTTCAGGAACGGAATCTAAAAATTGTCAGAGTGTGTTACAGAGCAAACAAACTAATTCACTAATTAATGTTTCAATTACATGTAAATTTTGTCTTCGTTTTGTGAAAGTTTATTTGTGGTACTTTAAATAGTAACCACAAATTGACACCGTGCTGTATGTTGCCCAAGGCTTATGATTAGAAATTATATCACTTTATGCATAAATTATACCACAGTATCATTTTCACTATTATTATTTCTAGTAACTTATTGAATGGATGGAAATGTTTTCAATTAATAGGAAAACATATTCCGTATTCTGTATCTTTTTAAAGCTAAAAATTCTGCTGGTTTTGTCTGTGACCTTTTGTTTATTTAATTCATACTTAGAGCATCAAAATAACAGTAAAGCACTTATACTTATTATACTATATTGATCTTAGTTGCAGCAAAACCAAGCCACAGTGTAAGTTCGCCTACAGTAGATGAACTACTCTCCATGGACACTGGAGATTCGGAATCCAGCGCTTCAGGATATAACTCCTTGAATACTAGTTCCGAACATTGCCTTGAAAAATCTCCAGTAGACTATAGTAGATCAGCAATTCAATCCGATGACGACATACTTAATCCGCTGTACAAGATGAAGCATACTTCACGGGGAAATCATCTACGGACTCGCGACAAATCATCGCCTGAAGTTGAGCCGTCTTCATCACCAGTGTACTAGTGGCGTAGATTTGTAAATTTTTGATTGTGGTTGTAAAATGCTGCATGTTCTATCTCGCATGTTTATAGCAACATTTGTTTTCTAATGGAGGGGACAGTGTCCTCCTCTTTAATTTGTGCAGACACAAACTTTACAAGTTTTTGTGCAATGAATAGTTGTGTTCGCCAGTGAAATTTTCATAAGGTACTTTCAAGGAAAGTAAACACCCTGATTTTGCATAGCTGCTTGTATTCTACTTAAGTGGTGCTTTTTGTGCTCACCTGATTACATAGAGCTCAAAGGGAGCTCTGAGGATACTGTGATGTCCGATGTCCTTCCGTACTTGAGTTGCGATTCTTCAAATGACTTCTCCCAGAACCTCTTGACAGATGTTAAGGAAATTTAATAGGGATGATCCATGGGTGACTCTCTTTCAAATCTGAACTAATCTTTCTATATGAAGGTCATCAGAGCTACCAAGTTTTTTCAATTTCAAAGCATCTCTCTTGGGTCAAAAATGGCCTAGTCCCAGTCCTATTTCCCTTGTATGTATACAGGAAATACTAAAACAAATCTTTTTCCCTGAAACATCAAGGCCCAGATGTTTGGTATTTGTTTTGTACCATATGATTGTATTGTACCAAATGTGTTCAAATCTTGTCTAAAAGACCTGCCTTGTTTTTTATGCCCCCTTTAAAAAAAAGGGGGTACTAGTATATTGTTTTTGGCTTGTCTGTCATTCTGTCTGTCCATCATTCTGTCTGTCTTAAAACTTTTACCTTGCTCATAACTTTTGCAATATTGAAGATAGCAACTTCATATTTGGCATGCATGTGTATCTCATGGAGCTGCACATTTTGAGTGGTGAAAGGTCAAGGTCATCCTTCAATATCAAAGGTAAAAAATAATAAAAATAAATTTCAAAGCGGCGCATTAGGGGGCATTGTGTTTCTGACAAACACATCTCTTGTTTCTATAAAAACTAAAACATTAACAATATGAGGCACGGAAGTATATACAGTCGGCAAAACTAACTTCTTCGTCTTTATAGCCACTGGGGCTATGCAACTTACAATATCTCATAGCTAGTGGCAATTTTTTATAGCCACTCAAATTAGTAAGAATTTTACAGTGTCATTATCACGAAAGGAGGGAAAAAATTCAATCTATTGCAATTAGGGATGTAATTTGTATACAAAGTTGTAGTGTTCAGACTTCTATTCCAGTATTGATATTCTCGCTTATTTCAAGAAATAAATTCTTTCCAAGGGTTCCACTGTGTATATGTTATCTTAATTTAATTTGTGTTTAACATTTAGTTTTTAAGCTTGGAAAAAAACACTTCAACAGCAAAAACTAGGAGAAACCCACACAATTCAAACATGTGTTTCCTATTCATCAGTGTTCAATGAAGACAATATTCGGAAATCTATTTTAATATTAATCATTATTTTACTCTAAGCCTTACCGGATATATGACAAAACAACAGGAGAGTTACCTGTTATTCTCTATGTATCATTCAAACATAGCGGTCTGTACCTGTATTGATCTTTCTCGTGATCATCCAGAATATCAAACTCCTCCCCCTCAACTCATAAGCCGAAAGGGCTTATTCATTTAAAAGAAATATAAATATAAACTGGTGAAAATATCCGCTACTCCTTCACAAAAACACGAAAACGATGCCATCTTGGAAGTTAAGTTCCAACTAACCTCACTTTAACCTGGTAAGCTCCCGTATACGCATGCCCCCCTGTCAAGTGTGTAACGGGAGGATGGGGGCTGAAAGTAAGGTCAATTAAAATCCCATTAACTCTCAAATTTAACGAATATTTCGTAACATATTTCGTAAAAAAAGTTAACCCATAACAAATCAGTGTTCCTTATAGCAATTGCTTAAATTTCAACGCTAGATGTGGTCTGGTAACAGATTGAACAAAATACAAAATGCTTGTTTTATTTTTTTGAGGCACAATATATTCAGTTTTAATTTCCTGCAACGATATCTATTGCAACGACACACGAACACTAAAATAGTACATAAACATGTGTTGAATATATTGTCGCAATTAAAAAAAAAGAACATTTTGTATCTTGTTAAATCTATGTTACCAGATCACATATAGCGTTGAAATTTTGCTATTAATGATTGCTGATTGCTGAACACTGATTTTTTATGTGCTTACTTTATTTTATGAAATATTTTAGGACATATTCTTTGATTTTGAGTGTTAATGGGGCTTTAATTGTAAACAATTTTGTTAACACAAACATATTGAAAAGAAAAGTTTATATTCCACGTAGAGCTAATTTTATGCCAAAACTCTTCTCCCTGTCTTATGCAAAATCAGATTTTTACATGACACACTTCTAATAATTGTAAAGGTTCCTTTAGCAGGACAGAGACAGCAATCATTTACCACAGGTAAACGTCATGATAAATAAATAATTGTGATATATTGAGTGATATTCAACAAGTCATCTCCTACAGGTTAAAACAAGTCTTTTATAGACAAGGTGCTGAATGTTCAACTAAAGTCTACACAACAATAAAACGTGACTACGAATAAAACACACAAAAAGAATGCAACTAAATAACATGCTTAACCTCCAGACAACAACAAATCTGTGCTGGCAACTTACCATTTCGACATAATCCTTTGTGAAAAATATAGACATACAATTTAAATCTTACATTGCCAGTACATTGTTTCGGTTTTGTAATTGCATGAACAACAGAAAACCAGCATTCAAATATCAACATTTGAAACTCACCCACCCACTCGCTCACCCATCCACTCATATACCAAGAACTATGTTGCAGGGCAGGTATATGTACACATGTTGAAAACTACGAAAAACAGGTGAATTAAGATGACATAAGCATGTTGGTTGGATGAGGGGACACGTCCCGTTTGTCATTCGTATGTCCGTTCGTTGTACACATGTATAAAAAAAGAAATCTGAATGCATCGCAGTTCTATGGGAATTAAAACATGTTTGGTCCTTCGCGAATATGAAGCTTCTTCTGTTATTGGTAATATTCGCGAGGCCAAACCCCTGTATACTTAAGACACAGTAGAAAGACATTCATTATAATAGCATGTCTATTTGGCCCCGCTGATAATTTGTGCGCTCCTGTTTTTAATTCATAAATAAGATACCTATCATGAACACTTTAATAAAATTATAGTATGATACTGTATTGATATGAACTATACATTTAAGTTACACATTAAATTGTATGTCAAACAAATCGAATATATTAATGAATGTATTGCGGTACATGTTCATGTTTTTTCTTTGCGCTTTATTAGGATTTTCTTCTACGAATAATAACTTCACATCAACCAAACTTAAAATCAATGTATTAAATTAACCTTTAATTATGATATTTATTAATGCATTATTGTATATTTCCATTTATTTCTTAGTGTTTTTTTTTTTAAATTTATAATTCAGTTCTACTGAATAAGGAAAAAGTAACCCGTTTCTAGTTCCTTATTCAAAATAAAGAAGTTAAACTCCAGAAGCTCCAGCAGTATTGTATTCCTAGTATACTCACGTTGGTGGTCCTTTATTTATGGCAAGTGACCAATTGCCAAAACAGTACAGTATGGCACAATACGAAGCAACATACAACACGTAATAGAATAAAGCTGGGGTCACCGCCTTGACCATAAGGGGCTGTTATTTTTGTTTTTAAAGATAATTTTAAATAAACCAAAGTGTACCAGATACCTTTTTCTTTTTCGCGGCAGAATACTGAAAGAAGGGAACAGTTCACTTATTTCTTATTCAAATCGAATTAGTAATGGTCTTTTGTTACTTAAACATAAATTAAAGTGAACCAAAGTGCACCACATATACATGAAAATCGTTGTATGCGTAGGTTTTGGATTATAAAAATATTAATTGCAACACATTTTTACTTTCATATATGATACCGGTAACCTTGTTTCTTTACCGAGACTGAGTAAGGAAAAACGAACCAGTTGCGCTTACTTTTTCGTAAAACTAAGAGTCGTTATGTAGGTCCTAAGGGACGCTAATCATGTGCAAAAATTGAAGGCCGCCGGATGTATCGTTGGCCAGAAAAAACACACGAGAAAACGCGTTTTCGGACTGACAATCTATGAAGACAACACGCAGTTGCAGCGTGAATACGCAGAGGTTTTTGATTTGAGGAACAAATATTAAGGCAGTGATCAGTAATTACGGATTTTCTAGCAATATATATATATATATGCGAAGAGGTCTATGAGTCTTTGAAGAGCCTCTTCTGTATGCGTGGTCAGGGCAGCATCGTCCGCAAACAGCATCTCTCTGACGAGGACTTCGGTCACTTTTGTTCTGGCCCGTAAGCGAGCGAGGTTGAAGAGTTTTCCGTCGGACCTGGTGTGAATGTAGATGCCATCAGTGGACGAGTCAAAAGCATACTTCAGCAGCATCGAGAAGAAGATACCAAACAAGGTAGGTGCAAGCACGCAACCCTGCTTGACACCGCTGTTGATGAGGAATGGCTCTGAGGATGACCCGTCAAAGACGACAGTTCCTTTCATGTCTTCGTGAAAGGATACCACCATGCTGCGCAGCTTGGGAGGGCAACCAATCTTCTCCAAAAGGCGGAACAGTCCGGGTCTGCTGACCAGGTCGAAAGCCTTAGTAAGGTCGATGAAGGCCAAGTAAAGAGGCATACCCTGTTCTCTGCACTTTTCTTGGAGTTGGCGTACAGTAAAGATCATGTCGGTGGTAGATCTGCCGGAGCGGAAACCACACTGAGACTCGGGGTAGATCCTTGCTGCAAGGGTCTGGAGACGGTTTAGGACTATGCGAGCAAAGACCTTTCCAACCACGCTCAGCAGAGAGATGCCTCTGTAGTTGTTACAG
>VMBQ01002535.1:119588-129793 GCA_007657795.1 Dreissena rostriformis | reverse complement strand
TAGGTGTTTAAAATAATCAAATCGATAGGCGCTTCGCCGAAAAATCTACAATTAACTGTACTACCTTCGCCGCAAAATAAATCATTGCCCAAGTAGGCGGAGTTTTCAGCCACAGAAAAACGATATTATCCAATTAAAACGCTCTAGCTTCGCTTTGAAATGACGTTTCGAGAAGTTACCAAGTTCTCCTGTATAGACAGTAAATGCATTTGACTCACCCTTTCTCTATTTAATCATGTCGATAAAAAGATCAATTCAGTGTTAAATACACATCTTTTTTGCTTTATAATAAATCCGGTCTCAAATGACAAATCTTAATCGAAAGCCACAACTTTTTTGTATTTAAACCATCTTAAGGTCGTACACCACGTGATCATCTAGATCGAATAACAACCTTGACGTTTGAAGCGCGTTTGCACGAAGTGCACGAGGAAATCTTACCGGTAAAAACATTCGTTATTTATTTCATTTTTTTTCTCCACCTATTGATTTGTGTTTTTTATGGACACGTTCAGATTGGGTTTAACATTTGTATTCCAAAGCGACGTGAGTAGCAGGGTTTGAAAATGACGTCATTGCGCAAAATCTGACGTGCACTGGAAATAAACTTCAGGAATAATGATACCTTTAGTTTCGATGCAACAACAGCGTATCTTGACAGCGAAATTGTCAAAAACTGTACTTTAGGATGTGTTTCATACATCCATAAAGCTTTAACGTTGTTAAATAAAAATAGGCACTTATGCAATATACTCGGAGCTTAAATGCACTATATTACATCATTTGAAATTTTAAAATAAGGGAGGAATAGAGGGGAACCCCGACAAAATCCACCATCATCGGTATCCGTCCACCTGACAAAAATAAACAATGACCTGCTAACGAAATCATAAATTTGAACATTATAAATGTTCTGCAACCCATACAGAGTTCATTGTTCAGGCAATGTACTCGGAATATGAAAACCGTTCAGATGATGTACTGAAACTAAAAACAAAAAAAAAGACTAGATCTATACGAGGTGTAATTTAATGTTGAAATTATTATTATAATTATATAACTGTACGGTAACGATCCATTGTATTTGCATCCAAACAGAATAGAACTAACCAACTGGTGAGCATTGAGAGTATGAACATACATACTCATGTCCTACTGACATGGTGACTTGCAAATGTTGAGTTGAAGCGGCTCATGCACATATGTGGCGTGTTCTGAGAAAACTGGGCAAAATGCTTGTGCGTAAAGTGTCATCCCAGATAAGCCTGTGCAGTCCGCACAGGCTAATCCGGGATGACACTTTCCGCCTAAACTAGATTTTCGCTAAGAAGAGACATCATTTAAACCAAAAATTCCATAAAAGCGGAAATTGTCGTCCCTGATTAGCCTGTGTGGACTGCACAGGCTAATCAGGGATGACAATTTACGCACAAGCATTTTGCCCAGTTTTGTCGGAACACGCCATATATTGGGGGGAAAGGATAACAGTGCTTTCCATTATACGTGCATTAGCACGCAGGTTAGTTGAGAAGCGACACCTGTGGACAAAATGTATGCCAAAACAGATACTGACATAAATTTATTTTCCAACATTTATGCAACAATTGGAACCAATTAAAATGCAACAAAATAGTATAACAATAACTGTACTGTAGCATACTTATTCCATCTGCTTACTAACTCAAGTAAATTTTATTTACAAAGTTGTTGCAAAATATTACAACAAACATCAACTCTACTGAGCATTTGAAACCTTCCAAACATACTTAATATCTATGGCCACACATATTAAATAATAAAATTGTATTAAATACAGAAGTAGAATTAAAATTCAATAATTATAATTATAAATGCGTAAAGTGAGTTGAATTCGTATAAGACATTTAATAATGATCGTACAACACACATACAATCAAATGCATTATTTATACATAATCATGTAATATCTAAACTCCATTAATAATAATAATTATGCATGCTTAAAATGAGTTGTATTAGTTAACAACATGCAGTTTCAGTAGCATCACATATAGAATCTAAATCATTTTAATGAATACATGAACAATAAAAACTATACAATGTTTGGTGTTAGAATTGTAAAGACAGAATCTGTATATAACAACATACGTATCAATAATCCCGCATGTTTACTTTTATTTATTATACTCAGTGCTATGCAGTGTTACACACATTTTGAATTTAGCGCGAACAATACAGTGTCACACAAGTAATGAAAGATCTGTTAATTTATAGTGCAGTGCTACATTACAAATCAGGCACATCCCAAATTGAAATCATGGAAGGGAATCGACTTAAAACTTTATGTATTTCAAAATTTATCAGAAAGAGAAACCTATAAATGACTAGCAGTGAATCTGAAAGACTTCCTTTCAATATCATTATGTATAGGGTTTAGGATGTGTATAGGGTTTAGGATGTGTATAGGGTTTAGGATGAGAAGAAACAAGTTTACGGATGCACACAAAGACTGGCAGACAACGCAGTATCCTAAACATTTCCCATGAGAACTATGTGCTTAGGTGAGCTAAAAACAGAAATAAACTGCGTATTAAATTTCCCTTAAATACCCAATGTTAAAGCTTCTNTCATTGTCAAAAACAACATTTCAACAAACAATTCATACATAACAATGAATACTAAAATTAACTTTGGTAGTCATATTAATTGCAATGTTTCATTGCCCAAAACAACACATTGACAATTCAAACACAATGTACCCGGGGTATACTTAAACACACACTCATAATCCCATTACATGTATCTCTAAGTCAAGTAAAATTCTCAAAACTTTCAAGAGTATTCAAGTACTTGTATATAATTAGGAAACATTCATTAGATAGAACACAAACACTGCCAGAGCTACAACACTGACACATATAATGAGGACTGATTTGTGCCTGGAAAGGAACGACTCTTCCACTACTGTCTCTGTGTTTTTCCTTGGCTTTCGTTTGCGGCCTTTAGTTTTCCTCTCAAATTCTTCTAGTTCTGCTCGCTGTTTCTTCTCTTCCTCTTCTTGTAACTGCCTCTTCTCTTCCTCTTCAGCCTACATGAACAGTATGATAGAAACACATAAATCTATTTCCAATTTACAGAAAAATATTGGCTTCCTTGACAACCTACTAAATGACAAATTGTCACCCTAAAAGAAGTCAATATTAATTTTAGCATACCAAACTAAATGGATGTAAAGAAATCCATTATGTTTTATGAAAAGATAAACAATCATACCCCTATCTGGCACAATATTTCTAAGCTTAAGAAGAAGTGAGGTATAATATTTTAATAAAACATGGCTAAGTTTAATTATTTATTTCTTCGTGCTTGGATAGCGGTATACACGGCCTATAGGAAGCTACGATCCTATATGTACCCCTATGTTATGTCAACCAAAGTATTTGAATTTTAAAAGGGTTTAAATATTGTAGCCCATGACATTCCTTTTTGTCTTTTAAAATACTAAGAGTGGTTACTAAAGGTATAATTAACAAGACTATTGCCAAGCAATATGGTCCCCTTCCGGTGAAACTCCACCATTTTCAGCAATATTTCTAGTCTATTTTTTGCCATAGCAACCAGAATTATTGACGTAGGAATAAAATGAAATGACGTGCATAATCTCCATATTGCCATCTGTCCATGTTTTAAGTTCCATGAAAAATATGAAGAACTTTTACAGTTATCGCAGGATCCACCATTTTCAGCAATATTTCTAGTCTATTTGCTGCCATAGCAACCCGAATTCTTGACGTAAGAACAAAGTGAAATGACTTGCATAATGTCCATATTGCCATCTATCCATGTTTCAAGTTTAATGAATTAATATGAAGAATTTTAAAGTTATCGCAGGATCCAGAAAAGTATGACTGACTGACACACAGAGCGCAAACCATAAGTCCCCTCCAGCGAAACCAGTAGGGGACAATAACTAACTATGAAACAACTTATGTCTACGCATTACAACTGGATGACATTATTCTAATGACTAGTAGAACAAATACCTTTTTCTTCTTGTCCTGCTCCTCTGTGCATTTCTCGTCGCATTTCAAGTTTGCTTTCTCGGAATCAGCATTTCGGCACTTGACCTCACGTTTCTGGCGCCGACATTTGCAGCGTATTGTGGTCTTGCGCTCACACTGGTCAACCCGTGTGCAGGGACCTGCGTGGCATAGCAAACTGCACTGATGTCCACAGCTGATCTACAGTCATAAAAGGAAATAGGCATAAATATGGTTAACAAGAGATGTGTTTGTCAGAAACACAATGCCCCCTAAAGTGTCGCTTTGAAATTATTATTTTTTTGACCTTTGACCTTAAAGGATGACCTTGACCTTTCAACACTCAAAATGTGCAGCTCCATGAGATACACATTCATGCCAAGTAACAAGAGGCTGTCATCAATAATTCAAAAGTTATGATAAAACTTTAACCTAGGTTAAAGTTTTGGGACAGAAAGACAGACACACAAACACACACAATGACAGACAGACAGGCCAAAAACAATATACCCCTTTTTTTTTTTTAAAGGTGGCATAAAAAGTAAGCCACACCGGGGCTAGAACCACAGACCATTGGAGTAAAAGTCTAGCAATCCTCGTGATGTCACAAAATATAACAATAATGACAGAACTCTACAAATTATTCAATCGTTTTGTGTTTGTTACACTTTATAATTTTTAGGTTTTAAAACCGTCAAAAGATGCATATAATGGATAGTTGAGAGTATGGTAAATGTTCAGTATTACTGTTTCCTCGCAAATATCATAACTACCGTATTTATCCTAATTAACGCTCCCGCCCTAATAAACGCGCCCCTATTGTATAATAAAATGAAGGAGTGATCAAAATAATAGCGTCCCCTTTTCTCGACTGCTAAGGGGTAAGTAGAATGAGGCAGTCTCGGAGATTAAGATGTCCCATGCAACGTTCCATTAATCTTTGGACGGTTGCTGTGCATTGGATAAACCAAAAGGCATTCGATTACACTCATAAATAAAAAAATCCACCAAGATCGATCGATCCCCACGGTAATGGTTGTAGAAGTAGTTGTTGTATAGAAAACTCGTTGATTTACGACAAACAAAACGTTGTCTTTTAACTGATACTTACCAATTAATATAATCACAGTTTGCAACATTTTTATTTTGATAATTAAATCCATAGTTTCATGGTAGCAGGTGTTTTTTCTATACTGAACATTTAAACAAATGACCGCGGACCCTATTAAAAGTCTTGCAAAAATTGGCAATCTGTGTGAATTGACAGTTTGACGTCATCAAAGGAAAGCCGCTTCCTGTCTGAAGGCATAAAGCCACACCGATCCCGCCGACAAAATTGCCTTCCTTTGTCTAGCAATCAACACGCTAAACCAATCGGGTGTTAATAACTCAATAGCAACCGTCAAAATATGTAACAGCACGTGCTGAGCTCCGCCTTTCAAATCTTTTGCAGGGAACAGAGGTGGAGTTTTACGGTTAATTGAACACGTGTTTTACGCAATTTGAGTCCCAATTCGCCATATTTACTCGGCCTAAGCTTGGAAACGACGAATACATTTATTGTAGACGTACCTGTTAATTAAAACATATAGTAATGTCTTTACAATTATCTTTACTTTTATTAGTCACAGTATTTAAACAATTTTTAATTATTATGTTTTTATTTTTTGGCATGCACAGTAGCACACTGCTACCGCTGTGTTGCGCGGCAGTGTCCTGATAAGAACGGAAATTGTCTGCATTCACCGACTAGGCTAAAGTTATACACGCTGCGGGTATTATCGAGTACACCTCGCCTTCCCCACCGCGGAAGCACTCGCTAGCAGACAAAAGCCCCGCGGAGGGAGCGAGATTTTTTGGGAAAACTCGTGGAGTGTACTGTACCTAAAGGGGGGTGAAATAAACACGCTCTCTTTGTGATTTGCATCGCGCCCAGGCGCGTTTATTAGGATAAATACGGTTTATCGAAAATTTCCAGATTTGATTTTTTTTTAATTAGTCAATTTACCAAAACATGAACAGGTCTCTTTAAACACTAGCTTGGACTGCACTTGGACTTTGACAAGTTGAAGTAGTTCAGGATTAATGTTATCTTGTATACGGGGGTCCATGTTTTCAAGTTACCCTGGTTGCTTTATTGATTTAACAGATACCATGAGTTGAGATAGTTCCTCTTTCAGGTGTTAAACTGCCCTGTGCTGGTTATGTTATCATGTCACATGACAGCTTACATAGTTTCGTGGGTTACAGTGATGGAGATATAACCTTGCAGGAAAAGTGTATTTTTATTTGACTGTTAAGCTGGACATTATGTGTTGATAGACTTTGGAGAATAGCTACATGTATATAGGTGTGTCTTGTATTGTTTAGAAACGAGTTAGCCTAGATACCTTATTTGAGTTAAATCAAAGATATAGACATCCAAAGCTTCAGTGGTCAACAAAATGGCGAGCTTTTCGCAGTCAACCATTGAAAAGGGATCTGACATGGTCCAAGACTTCTTGTGTTCCACCTGCGAAGATGAGAAACTGGACGAATCAGCTGATTACTATTGTGAATCTTGCGTGAAGTTTTACTGCCGAAAATGTATTCACATGCACGGCCAGTTGTTTTAAAAACATTCTCCTCATGGAAGGGGTGATATGAAGAAATGGCCAGTGGCCAAGAAAGTGGAAGATTTTCTTCTTAAATGTGATGCTCATAAAGAGGAAAACCTGAACATGTTTTGTGAAGACCATAGCCAGCTGTGCTGCACTAACTGTGCATTCCTCAATCACAGGTATTGTGATCATATTTGTGGTAAAAACATTTAGGACACAAAGTGCATGGTTTTAAACCCCTTTACAATTAACTTGAATACTCAGCCAAAAATTAAATTAATAATACGAAGAAATGTTATTTTAAGATACCACCATTTGTTGTGCAATGCATAAAAAGATTGAAGTTTTAAACTTCCTTTTCAGCAATTCATTACTTGTACAAATAGTAAACCTCCTGATGATCTCAAAACCTTGGTTTACGAATATGAACATGTATATTTACAATTAAGTTTAATTCTTATTTGAGGTAAATTATACCACTAATATGATCCTGCATTAAATTTGGTTAAAATACAGTTAAAGAGTTCATGTCTCTTTAATTCTAATCAAACAAAGATGCCTTAATAGCCAATGATTTGTCACTATATGTAACACTATTTGGTTTTGTACGAGCCTTATAATGTAATGTAATGTGCAAGATGAAAAT
Source organism: Dreissena rostriformis (assembly GCA_007657795.1). Classification (NCBI taxonomy): domain Eukaryota; kingdom Metazoa; phylum Mollusca; class Bivalvia; order Myida; family Dreissenidae; genus Dreissena; species Dreissena rostriformis. Next base: position 122,528 of record VMBQ01002535.1, on the reverse strand, counting down.
TATGAATAAATAACTTTCAAAAGGCATATAGATTATCTATAAATATTATCTAAGATAAGTATCAGATTCGCATGTCTCAAGATTAAACAAGAGCACCGCATTGGGGGTGCCAACGCTCGGCTGTGGGTGTAGTTTGTTTTTTTTACCTTGAAGGATGACCTTGACCTTTCACCACTCAAAAAATTCAGCTCCATGAGATACACATGCATGCCAAATATCAAGTTGTTATCTTCAATATTGCAAAAGTTATGGCCCATGTTAAAGTTTTCGGACGACGCCGACGAGCTGGCTATGACAATACCTCGGGTTTTCTTCTAAAACAGCCAAGCTAAAAATTAGGTACTTTTACATAATTTATGTTTATATTTATATTATTTGTTTTAATAAAAATTAAATCTGTTTTTTTTACAGACAATGCAAAAGGGTGGTGCTTATATCAGACTTTGTAAAGAAAAACTCCACTGACCTAAAGAAGCTATCGGTTACGATCCAAACTATTCTGAGAAAAATGAAGAATCTTCAAGACAAGCAGGAGGCTAGCATTTGGTCTGTGCAAAGTTCATACGATAAGCAGTTACAGAAGATACAGGAAACTCGCAGAAAAATAAATACAACCTTAGACATGCTTGAAAAGAATACACTGAAGGAAATGAAAGATACACTGACCAAACTTCAAGCCTCTCTTAGAAGTGATGTCGAAAAATGTGCCTCACTTCGAGATGAATTGGAACAACTTCGAGAGGCCATACAGAACATTAGTGATAAAAGCAAGCTGGAACTATCCTTTGTAGCAAACATTAAATGTCAGGAAAAGATAAAACAGTCTGAAACCTATCAGAAGAAGAACTCTGAACAAGTAACATCATCAATGGTTTTCCAGCCTAACAGTGATATTGAGCAGTACCTGTCCAAGTTGTCTGGTCTAGGGAGGATTGAACACAGTGCCCAGACATTGAGTGTGCAGGGAAATACAGACCAAGTTATAAGGCTGAACAGGAAGTCTGAGTATCATGTGAGGATACCAAAAGATTCAAATAGGTGCAATATCTCAGCCATCTGTGTTCTCCCAGACAGACAGGTACTGCTTGCAGACAACAATAATAATAATGTTAAGCTGCTGGACCAGCAGTACTGCGTGGTGGATCACTGTGATTTTTCTTATATGCCACGTAACATATGTCAGATAGCACCAAGAAAGGTGGCAGTGACCGTCCATGCTCATGGAATCCAGTTTATCAAAGTCATCAACAACCAGCTGGTGACAGGCAGGAAGCTTCAGTTAAAACATGCTTGTTCGGGTATTTCCCACCACCAGGGAGACCTGTTTGTAACCTCTGGTTGTGCACTGTACAAGTACACACTGGGTGGTAAACTAGTCAGCAAACTATACGAGGAGAAATCAGACGAATTGACAGGTAAGAATCATGGTTGATTTATCTTTATATGCAAAAAATGTATTATAAAGTGTTGTTGGATTTATTATTTTAACAGGAAGTTTTAATGGCCTCCTTCAAAGAAGTAAACATATAGCAGTTTGTCTATGCTATGTCTTTCCAAAATTATTGGTCTCAGCTATAACTTGGCCATACAGTGATCGATTTTTAAAATAACTTGGCACTAATGAAAACCATAATGAGACTAGTGTAATATCCGTCCCCCCACCTTAAAGGTCAAGTAACACTATGGTTTAAAAGGTCAAATTTGGCATTAATACAGCTTAAATGTTCTAATCTCAGCCATTACTTTGCCATATATTGATGGATTTTAAAATAACTTCGCACACATGTTAATCTCTTCCTCAAAGGTCAAGGAAAAACTTAGAGGTCAAAGATTAAATTTTGTCATAAATCAGCGTTTCAAACATACCTACAGTCATAATTGTGTACACATCAATATTTACATTATGCTGTTGTCATTTTCACTCATAACTATTCCAAAAGACTGAAATGATGTTTTCTGTTTTGCAGTTTGGAGTTGTGCAGTGAGCCCAACTGGTGACAAGTTGTACATCACTAACCCCTTGCAGCACAAGCTCCTCACCCTGGCCACCAATGGATCACTCCTGGCCACCTTTACAGATCCTGCACTACAAGGCCCATATGGTGTACATGTTACACCTGCAGGCCAGGTGCTGGTCTGTGGAGGGGCTTCCAACACTATTCTACAGGTGAACAGTCAGGGGAGTAAGAAGCTGGCCACTCTGGCTACAGAGAGGGATGGGCTTCAGGGCCCATGCTCAGTCTTTTACAACAGCCACACTGACTCCATTATTATTGGACAGTTTGATGACAACAAGATCATTGTGTACAACATGCAATAGCTAATCATTCTTGTATGTGATATGTGTAAAAAAATTGATATAAAAAAAAATCTTAGTGTAATAGTGTTATGTTACAAAGCAACAGTCTTTTTCAATAATATATGCAGTAACAATTGATATAAATTACAATAGCTGTTAGTATAATAGTAGTATGTTACAATGGAAGAGTGTTTTTGAAATGTGGATACACATATTTTTCTACAAATAATGTTGTGTGTTTTGTTTTTAATGTAACATGTTTCTTAACTAATATGTCTTCTGTGTCAAATATTAACGTGTTTATGTATTCTGTACACCAAAATAAATTTTCAAAAATTAGTTTAAAACACATTCTTGGCACTTGCTTTGCTTATCAGAATAGTGTGCCAAGCACCTAGATGATACAAAGTCACAACGAATCCATAATTTAGGGGGAAGGGTTTATATATTGGTAGCCTGTCATAATGACAGATATTACTTAAACCAATGATTCTTTGAGAGTGACAAAAGACTGCAATCAGATCAATCAATTAACTGATAAGTGATTGTTATCAGCAATTCACGGTAATATTGCTTTCTAAAGTCATTAGAGGTGTATCAAGGTCATACAATGGAAATCACTAATTGTTGTTCTGTTATTA
>VMBQ01002535.1:102350-119066 GCA_007657795.1 Dreissena rostriformis | reverse complement strand
TAATTATTTCGCGCGACACACCGTCCAATGATGGTGAACAAATGTGCCAAATGATTTTAAAATATGACAATAAATGACATAGTTATGGCCCGGACAAGCTCATTTATGGCCATTTTTGACCTTTGAACTCAAAAAGTGACCTTGACCTTGGAGATATTGACGTAATTCTTTCGCGCGACACACCATCCAATGATGAAGAACAAATGTGCCAAATGATTTTAAAATCTGACAATGAACAACATAGTTATGGCCCAGACAAGCTTGTTCCGCCCGCCCGCCAGCCAGCCAGCCCGCCCGCCCGCATTCGCCAATCTAATAACCAGTTTTTTCCTTCGGAAAACCTGGTTAATAACTTGGCACTAATGAAAACCATAATGAGACTAGTGTAATATCCGTCCCCCCACCTTATAGGTCAAGTAACACTTTGGGTTAAAAGGTCAAATTTGGCATTAATACAGCTTAAATATTCTAATCTCAGCCATAACTTTGCCATATATTAATGATTTTAAAATAACTTCGCACACATGTTAATCTCTTCCTCAAAGGTCAAGGAAAAACTTAGAGGTCATAGATTCAATTTGTTCATAAATCAGTGTTTCAAACATACCTACAGTCATAATTGTGTACACATCAATATTTCCATTATGATGTTGTCATTTTCACTCATAACTATGCCAAAAGACTGAAATGATGTTTTCTGTTTTGCAGTTTGGAGATGTGCAGTGAGCCCAACTGGTGACAAGTTGTACATCACTAACCCCTTGCAGCACAAGCTCCTCACCCTGGCCACCAATGGATCACTCCTGGCCACCTTTACAGACCCTGCACTACAAGCCCCAAATGGTGTACATGTTACACCTGCGGGCCAGGTGCTGGTCTGTGGAGGGGATTCCAACACTATCGTTCAGGTGCACAGTCAGGGGAGTAAGAAGCTGGCCACTCTGGCTACAGAGAGGGATGGGCTTCAGTGCCCATGCTCAGTCTTTTACAACAGCCACACTGACTCCATTATTATTGGACAGTTTGATGACGACAAGATCATTGTGTACAACGTGCAATAGCTAATCATTCTTGTATGTGATATGTGTAAAAAAATTGATAAAAAAAAAATCTTAGTGTAATAGTGTTATGTTACAAAGCAACAATTTTTTTCAATAATATATGCAGTAACAATTGATATAAATTACAATAGCTGTTAGTATTATAGTAGTATGTTACAATGGAAGAGTGTTTTTGAAATGTGGATACACATATTTTTCTACAAATAATGTTGTTTGTTTTGTTTTTAATGTAACATGTTTCTTAACTAATATGTCTTCTGTGTAAAATATTAACGTGTTTATGTATTCTGTACACCAAAATAAATTTTTAAAATCAGTTTAAAACACATTCTTGGCACTTGCTTTGCTTATCAGAATAGTGTGCAAGGCACCTAGATGATACAAAGTCACAACGAATCCATAATTTAGGGGGAAGGGTTTATATATATAAAAAATAAAAAAAATATGGGCTTCCCTCCTGTGGTCCAGGGGCTGGCAACTAAAAATTCCAAGCGCATGCCGGACGGGCCACTTAAAATCTCTATCATTGGTAGCCTATCATAATGACAGATATTACTTAAACCAATGATTCTTTGAGTGTGACAAAAGACTGCAATCAGATCAATCAATTAACTGATAAGTGATTGTTATCAGCAATTCACTGTAATATTGCTTTCTAAAGTCATAAGAGGTGTATCAAGGTCATACAATGGAAATCACTAATTGTTGTTCTGTTATTAATATAATGAAGCACGATTTGTTAGTTGTCAACACGTGCTATATGACGTCAATCTATCCATTTTTATGTCTTTGTTTTAAAGGTTGTAACATCTCGTTTCCAACAACATCTTTGATGTCATGAAATAATTAAGGCCGCAAGAAGTCATGCATGCTGACGCAAAAGTGGAAGTAAATTTAAGTAGTATAAAGCAGTGAAAGCAATTAGCACCAATGTAATTACTATTCTCAAATAATTAATGTTAGGAATAATGGAAAGACNTGCCATTTGGCGTGCATCATCCTCTTATCCATATATATACTCATACCAAGTTTCAATGAAATCCGCCAAAGCACTTCCAAGATATGGCTCCGGACACAAACGTGCCTATAATAAAAAGCATTTTTTCAAGATACAAAGGGCAATAACTCCGTTATTAACAGATGGTGTACAATGCCATTTGGCGTGCATCATCCTCTTATCCATATATATAGTCACACCAAGTTTCAATGAAATCCGCCAAAGCACTTCCAAGATATGGCTCTGGACACAAAAGTGCCTATAGTAAAAAGCATTTTTTGAAGATACAAAGGGCCATAACTCCGTTATTAACAGATGGTTTACAATGCCATTTGGCGTGCATCATCCTCTTATCCATATATATACTCATACCAAGTTTCAATGAAATCCGCCAAAGCACCTCCAAGATATGGCTCCGGACACAAAAGTGCCGGGTGGACAGACGGAAGGACAGACGGACGGACAACGCCTATGGCGGGGGATAAAAAGTCTGGAAAACAGTTATTCTTGAGAAAATTTCTATCAGCAAGCTTATAGGAAAAAAGTGCAGAAAACTGTTATTCTAGAGAAAATAACAGAATATGGCCAAACATCAAGTCTATGGCCCATAACTTTGCCAAAAATCAATGTAAGAAATCAATGGAAGAAACTCGAACTTGATCTGTAAGTCACACCAAAATCAGGTAAATATCTGAAAGCGTTAAGGAAAAAACTCCGGAAACGGATACTGGATGGACTGCTGTATGCCACCCAACCAGGGGCATAAACAAATAATTTTACATATTAATATTTATAGATAAGTAAATGGAAACAAACCTCCTTTCTGCTGTTTTTCAAGCCTGGTTTAGCACCATATTTCAAGAGTGAGTCAACGACTGGAAGTCTGCAGCAAAGAATAAAACACTATTCCTGCTTATACCAAAACAGGCCATCTTATGTGGGGTGTTGGGTAATTGATTTGTTCTTACTTCATAGAATTGGTGTCCGTATTCACCAAACTTGTCTTAGACTTAAGTCTAAGAATAAAGAAGATTCTTTAAATTGGAATATTCAAGAATTGCTTAAATTCTGAAGTAAACTTAGCATTAACCACATCTATCTACATCATTCTTGATGAACAATGTTTTGTTAATGGCATAATCACAAGTGGTAGCCTGTATATATTCAAATACTGGGCATATTTTTCTGGGTTCTAAGTCTACTCTTTATTCTTAAGCCTAAACATTGGTTTGTTAAGACTGGCCCTGGTCTTTACACTAAACTATTTTTTTAGAATAGAATATCAAATTTTATAGTAATGCCTCCTATTGACCTAAAGAAATACTAGCTTATGCTAAAAATCTAACTTAAATAGGCTTAGCAGTAATAAATCAATATCTGTTACAGTTTAATGAGTAACCATGAAATTGGAACCATATCAAACATCCTTACTTGAAACGGAACATGGGCATTATAAAAAAAATCAAACTTTTTGTACAAGATTTTTTTAATTATTTGTAAGTGTCCAAAAACATAAAGTAATTACTGTAATAATAAATTCCATGTACAATCTGAAGGGATACCACAATATAGGGGTACCTATCTATGAAATTTTCTTGAAAAAAAAACGTCAAATTAGTCAAGAGAGTGAGACTTGATATGCATAACCACACTTAGTAAATTTTATCTTAATTTGAAACAAGTAAATCTTCAAGCGGATCCCTTAGAAATGAGCAAACCGACCGACAAAGCAATTATAATATGTCCATCCAAATTTATCTGTCAGCAGGGGGCATACATCAACATAACAACCATAACACTGACCATTTAAATATCTCTGAACCTGTGTTCATTTTGGGGGTGGGAGAGGCATAGAAAACAACCATCACCTAACAAAACGAACAGCCTCCATCAACGCACACGTGTCCTGCTCCTTTTCCAGCTGATTGGGGTCGTATCCATAGTCTAGGAGCAGCTCCATGACCTCCTTGTATCCACGTTTGGCTGCCTCTATCATCACCACGGTGTTGCTAGTGCGAGAGACACGCTTGGACTCCTCGATACCGTGGTCATGGTCCAATAAAACAGACACGGCATCTAGAAAAAAGTTTAGTTATTAACCCTTTACCACTCAGAAATGCACTTCGACGCCTTTGTATTCCCTTAGATAATCAAATTAAATTAAACTCCTTTCTTACCAGATTCAAGTTTAAACGGTTCAGTTTCAACCCTCAAACACCGATGAGTAGAAAACAGCATGAAACCTGAACAGACTGCGAGCAATTTTCACTTGGCTTTTGAGTGGGAAAGGGTTAAACAAGAGTAGGTGAGTTGGTTAATTTTATTATTTAATACAAAGATTATTGCAAATAACCCAGTATGTGTTTGCATAAATTCATAAAATTGTGACACTTGTAATTAAGTGGATTTCCAGCAAATGACAAATTATTAAATTTAATTAATTGTTGTTATAAAATTGGTGAAAATGAATTAACTGTACTTCAGCAACAACAAATTGATCAGATGTTAGTCGGATTTTCTGTACAAATAATTCGTTAAAGGAAAAAAAAAATGCGCAGACATGGCTCATTTTGTCATGAATCCCATTTTGTTTATGAAAAGTTGTTGTCTATTTCTAGTCATTTCGATCATGTCTACATATTAAACATATTAAATATTTATTTTTTGTTAAACAGTTCATGGTAAAAAATAGCAGCATTTAATAAGCTAGAAGAATTTGGAAAAAAATGTCCCATAAATATTTACACAATAATTATGTTAATTCTTTCCTCTGATAATATTGTAAATTAAATAAAAAACATTTTTATTGTGCTCTCTCACTCTAAAACATTTAGAGGCATATTCCATTGAATAACTGATCAATTTGTGGTGTCCTTACCTGTTTTATTAAACATTGCAGCAATATCAAGAGCAGTCTTGTTATCTTTATTCCGTAAGGAGTAGTCAGCATTATTCTGAAAACAAAACAATTTCTAGCAAAAATTAGACATGTATCTTTATGACAGATAATTTGTTTGTTTTCTTCTTTGATTTTTTTTGCCATTTTTAACAGTATTTCAGACATATCATTGTTATCAGAACCTACTCATACTATGCCTTGGTAAGCTGTTTAAAAGCTATAAGTGCACAAATTTAAAGTATTAACAAATCTCCTATTTGAATATTAGGTAGGGGGAGAATAGCTGTAAAAATAATTTATGACCATACGCAAAAAAAGGTATGTGTCTCCAAAGGTATGTGTCTTAATTGTCAATACATTTTGGTTATATTCTTAAACATTGTTAAAAATACGGTGGAATGCATACAACTTTTATTTCTAAACAAGCCCTTAAAAAAAGAAGAAAACAACAACTGAAAATTGAATTGAATGTTCCAGGTTTGGGCATTTTATTAGGTAATGTCTGTAAACCTGAAACAATCATATACCGGTAATATTTTATACATGCTTAAGTTAATTGAATGAAAGCAACCCAGAGGTGAATGCAGACCACTTACACTGAGCAACTTGAGCAGCATGTGTACCCTGTCTTTGTCCAGCTGACAGGCGATGTGAAGAGGACTGTTACCATCACTGTTCTGTACATTCACCTGGTATATAGTACAGCAATGTAATACAAGTAACACTACGTGAAGAGGACTGTTACCATCACTGTTCTATACATTCACCTGGTATATAGTACAGCAATGTAATACAAGTAACACTACGTAAAGAGGGCTGTTACCATCGCTGTTCTGTACATACACCTGGTATAAAGTACAGCAATGTAATAAAAGTAACACTACATGAAGAGGGCTGTTACCATCAATGTTCTGTTCATACACCTGGTATAAAGTACAGCAATGAAATACAAGTAACACTACGTGAAGAGGGCTGTTACGATCACTGTTCTGTACATTTACCTGGTATATAGTACAGCAATGAAAAACAAGTAACACTATGTGAAGAGGGCTGTTACCATCACTGTTACACCTGGTATAAAGTACAGAAATGAAATACAAGTAACACTATGTGAAGTGGGCTGTTACCTTCACTGTTCTGTACATACACCTGGTGTATAGTACAGCAATTAAATACAAATAACACTATGTGGAGATTGCTGTTACCTTCACTGTGATGTACATTCACCTGGTATATAGTACAGCAATGAAATACAAGTAACACTATGTGGAGAGGGCTGTTACCATCACTGTTCTGTACATTCACCTGGTGCATAGTACAGCCATGAAATACAAGTAACACTATGAGAAGAGGGCTGTTGCTTTCACTGTTCTGTACATTCACCTGGTATATAGTACAGCAATGAAATACAAGTAACACTATGTGGAGAAGGCTGTTACCATCACTGTTCTGTACATTCATCTGGTGTATAGTAAAGCCATGAAATACAAGTAGCACTATGTGAAGAGGGCTGTTACCTTCACTGTTCTGTACATTCACCTGGTATATAGTACAGCAAGGAATATAAGTAACAGTATGTGAAGAGAGCTGTTACCATCACTGTTCTGTACATTCACCTGGTATATAGAACAGCAATAAAATACAAGTAACACTATGTGAAGAGAGCTGTTACCATCACTGTTCTGTTCATTCACCTGGTATATAGAACAGCCATAAAATACAAGTAACACTTTGTGAAGAGAGCTGTTACCATCACTGTTCTGTACATTCACCTGGTACATAGAACAGCCATGAAATACAAGTAACACTATGTGGAGAGGGCTGTTACCATCACTGTTCTGTACATTCACCTGGTATATAGTACAGCAATGAAATACAAGTAACACTATGTGAAGAGGGCTGTTACCATCACTGTTCTGTACATTCACCTGGTATATAGTACAGCAATGAAATACAAGTTAAACTATGTGAAGAGGGCTGTTACCATCACTGTTCTGTACATTCACCTGGTATATAGTACAGCAGTGAAATACAAGTAATACTATATCAAGAGGGCTGTTACCATTACTGTTCTGTACATTCACCTGTTACAATCTGGTACAACAATGAAGGAGTTTTTCAATCAACAACACAGTTTTCCGTAAAGGAATTCTTAGGGCTTATTTGGAGAACAAAAAAGCTAAAATAGTATTTAATTATTTATTAACCTTTTCATTCCCTTGTTAATGTAAATTTTCTATTTTGTACTTTATTAAATTTATTCAATACAATAAAAAGCATTTTTTGTTAGCAATTTCAGCAACATAACATCAAGCTTAGTATAAGCATGATACAAGTTATATTTTGCAGAAAAGCACTTGATAGATGTGTTTTTAACAAAGAAGAATATAAAACAATTGATCATGCATATCCAAATAATCAATTCCTCTCTTGTCGTAAATTTCTGCATCTAAAGGGTAGTCCCACCTTTCCCCTAAAGGTGAAAATAACACTGTCCACTTACAAGACATACCAAAATATGTAACAGAATTTGGATCGGATGAATGAAGTGTGGCTTATACATAAGAAATTCTGTTACTTGTAAAAGTTTGATACAGATATTATTATAAGTGTAATCAATATGATTTTACTTGAATTTATGTCAGAACTAATAAGTAGTTTTGTCTTTGATTTTGATCTTAAATTGTGACCTTTCACCAAGGAGCATGCTACACAACATGGTCATTGGAAATAATAATTGGAAGTAATTATGAAATTCTTCTAGATTTAGGCATTAAAAGCACCAGAGCAGAAACAAAAGAAAATCTTAACATTTTACTTTGATTTGTGACCTTAGACCAGGCGCATGGGTGAGAATCATTGTCTTGTTATGGGGTAGAATATTCCAAAGTTATGTTTAAGTCATCTATGCATTAATAAGTTACAGAGGGAAAACTAAATGTTATGATTCTGCACCTTGAATTGTGACTGTAACCTTTAAACACAGAGTAGCCAATGGGCCACATAAGCTTCTAATGGCCTGGTCTCAAGGAAGAATAATTCAAAGCAGCTACTATAACACCCCACTTCAAGGGCATTTAAATGACATAATTCAAAATGAGGAAATGATCAGACAATCAGACCCAATACATGAGTGGCTGATTTCAATGATTTTTTATATATCTAGCAATTTCCAAACACTTATCTCTATTGAACAAGCACTGCAAAACTACACTTGACGTGTAAGTCTTCCTCATTGCCATATACAATTCATAAACGAGAGGAATACATGTGAAAGAAAGACCATTTCAACAAGAGAGATAATTTACACTTGAAATAGTGATAACTAGTATTAAAATAATATTTTTAACCTCTTTAAAACAATATACATATACAAACAATGTACTGGTACACACCTTGGCCCTGTTCTGTATCAAAAGGTCCACGATTTCCATTTTGGAACCAAATACAGCCATATGCAAAGCAGTATTTCTGGAGGAAAAAAAAACAATCCCATCACAATTTACATATAGAAATATTCATTCATAAGTACACTGAACAGATTTTATAAATGTGTTTTTGGGATAACATATGAAAATAGCTGTGAGAAATTTGACAATTTATTGTTTTATGCATTATTTCCTTCTTGTATACATAGCATAATAATTATATATAGAGTAAAGATGCATGTTGTGGTTGCTGTGAACAGAGCTGAATCACCGTAACAAAATGCCTTAATTCATTTTGTGATTTTCAGTTTAAGGGTGAATGTGATAAAATTATTCATTTATGTTTTCAATTTTATGTAATATTTTGCTGGCATATTTGCAACAACCTGTATTTAATGTGTCAAATAATGTATTTTGTGAATACATACTTCATAAAATTTGAAATTTTTACACAATATCCAGTGGATGTTAATAGTTATTTTCAGTGCGTATTATTAGTTTTGTACTTTTATATGAATACATTTATAACATTTAATCTATGGTTCTAAAATACAAAAGCTGCAGCACAGCTTGTTAGAATGTGAGAGACAATGTTCACTTTAATACAAACAATGGGTTTTGTTGTATCAAGAACTCTCATACACAAACTTGATCAATGAACATGTTATATTAATTTATTTTTAGCAATAATTTTTTTACCAAGTGCTGTTTGGCACTTTCAAATGAGAATTGTATATTTCATGCATGTAAAGTGTACTTTACCCTTTCCCATCTTGAGAATCAACATTGGCTGAATGGAAAATTAAATCTTCCACCAAATCCTTGTTACCTGCAATATAAAACATTAAACATAAAATAAAAATTCAAATTATAAATTCTAGTTTTACAATGTAATTTTATTATGAATTTTATTATGCATTAATAAATAAAATGAAAAATACTCAGATAGAATACAACAGAACACACTGTTTCAAAAAACAGTTTAAATAAGGTTAACGATTAAAATAAAATAATTAATTGTCAATTTAAAGAAAACCCAGAATAATTCATAAAACAGTGTAATGATGATTTTTACCATTGAGCACAGCAATAATCATAAGTGTGTAGCCTGTGGACGGCTCATGACAGTTGACATTCATATGGTTCAGCTTCAGCCGTATCCTTCCTCCCGGCACACTCGGGTCCTCCTTGACTCCAGACTTGGATACGGAGCCAAGTGCTTTCTCAGCAACATATTTCTGTGAACAACACAGTAATAGTCAATCCGTTTTCTGATATTTTATACTTATGTCAATGTTAAAATTTCAAACTATAGAGCTATAAAGAATTTGTCCATAATATACAATTGAAAACCAATAAACCGGTAACTGTATTGGAAGATTTTGAATTAAAGGGAGTACAGAGGGTATCTAAATCTTAAAACTCATATACCTTGCCTCATATACCTCATACTATATAAAGAATAATTTAGAATATTGGAACACTTTTCAAACAAACTTAACAGACTGTCTTGTAGTGCAGTGGTTCATACATGCGCTTCTCACCTTAGTAACCTCGGTTTAAAACCCAGTCTCTGAAGCATGTGAGTTTGGTTGGTGGTTACCATACCTCCGTATACTCCGGACCCCCACCCCAACATTAAAGACCATACCAAAATTGATAATCTTTCAGTAACAACTAAATAGCTGGAAATTGCAGCCATAATTCAAAAATGTGTCCTACTTTTGTAAGACTAGCAAGCAGACTAGGTAGGATTGTTGAGACCCACTTCGGTCCTCATATAATGCAGCCTTATATGCAGAAAAACCTCATATAGGCTCATAAACTCTAAATACACAAGCACTTCAAACACACAATTGCCAGAATGTTGTACAACAGCTTGTTGGTACAAAATTGCACACATTTCATTTTACATATTTTTTTAAAAGGACATGTTACACTTTTTAGGCTCAACAAATGTATGACAAGCAGGTTTTCTTTAACAATCTGGTTACCAATTTTAACCACAAAGACACATAAACATAATTTAACCCAAACTGTTCATGAACAAAAAAATGTCAAGTGGACACATCTGGTTTCCATCTGACACAATTGTTTTCTATCTCTGTTTTGTTGTTTATAATTTGTGTTGTCTTTTGTACTAATTTGGTTGTAAAAGGGATAGGAAAACATTATATAAACATTGCATTTAGTTGATTTTGTCATCATCATCATCATCATCATCATCGATTCATCATCATCATTATCATCATCATCATCATAATGCCATGTGCAAACTACAATATATGCTATGTTCTCGAACAATTGTGCCCCTTAAGTATGTATGTCACGCATGCGCATACAATGGCTACTAGTATTTTTAGCATTGTATAACTTTTATATCATCAATAACATACTATTTCAATATTAAGACCTAAGAAAACCATCTGTGTTTACATATTTACTAAATATTTGCATCATGAATGTTAAGGTCAATGATCTGTATCATCCAGAAGAAGTTTCTCATTGGATTCGTGCTCTTTGCTTGACAGCGTTTTAAATGGGGCTCCCAGTGAGGAAGTTTTTTCAAAGTCCTTTTTCTAAGACACACTGGAACAGGGACATACAAACAAATAACAAAACAAGTTGTTTGTATAGGTCCCTGACTGGAATGGATATTCAAGGATGGTAGCGATTTATTTTCAAATATAAAATTCCATCTGAGAGCAGGGATGTAAATAATTTTAAATAACTAATACTTTTTTTAATGGAATCTTATTTTACATGTTCACATAACATATATANAAGGTCAAACCGGAAATTCCCACGTTTTGTTGAAGATGGCGGCAATCTAGGCGAAATAACTCTGATCCTTTTTTTGGTTTTGGAAAAAGTGGAAATAACGCTTTAATTGGTATGTTTCATTAGAAATTTTTACTCGTATGAACTGGAAATTCTTTTTTGTCCTCAAATAGTTCAAGTTTAATGCTCTACACTGTAAGATAAGTCTTAAAATCATGCCGGTGTGATTCACTCCCGCACTTGCTCCATTGAAAAGACCTTTTCGTTTCATAACTGTCGCAGGACGTAGGACGAAGATAGTTATGTTTATCACAACTACTCTAGGTACTTTCTCAGTGTCTGTAATAACTGTTGTGTGTATATACGTGCTTTGTGATGTACTTGTGCAAAACTGTGTATATAGTTATTAATGTGGTAAAGGTGTGTTATTCATATATTGGATATATATTTCTGGCAACTGCTAGGGTTCGCCATCTCTGGCGGTAAAGATTACACAGATACAGATACATAGCATGATAACTACCGGTATTTGGCATTAATGTATACAGTAGACTGAAGAGTTAGAGACGTGTTTGTTATAAACTTGAATACACAGCTATTATATAGACTTCTCTCTAAATTCGTCTCAAATCTATAGCATCTGCATTAAGAAAAAAACTATGCAATTGAAGTGTTTATCAATTAATAATCCTGATGTATGTTTTACCAATGTGATTATCTTATATTTTAAAATTTGCAGCAATATGGCCATCTCGTGCAGTACGTGTTTGGATTTCTTACAGACCCATCAAAGGTATATGAATAAGTGTTTATTTAAATGCCTATGTGACTTATAATCCCTATGGACCGGGTATACATTAACATTATGTTTTCAAGTATAATCCTTATGAAATGCTAAGCACATGTCAATATAACTTACTTGTTTACTTTGGTATTTAAATAAAACTATGAAATTTAGAGTCATTTATTTCACTTAATTCTTTAATTATAGCTTACATAATTAGAATTATCTGTATAATGAACTCTTCTTCTTCCCATTAATTGCAGGGCTCCAGAGCATTCTTTAATTATAGCTTACATAATTAGAATAATCTGTATAATGAACTCTTCTTCTTCTTCCCATTAATTGCAGGGCTCCTCTGGAGCATCAACGTTATTTGACTATTCAATGAGTCGTGGGCATGGATAGAATGCTCCCACAGTGTGGATCAAACCTGTGACCTCCCGATCGTTAGGCCGACACCATAACACAGCGAGCGCATTTATTTATAAAAAACTGTTAGTCTCTTACATTATTATAATCCCATATATTTGTTCTTTTCAGTCTTCAAGGTTAATGACGCAGCTTGAAGATTTTGCAGCAGAAAATGGAGTCAGTGCTGGAGCCTTGAAAAACGTCTTCAAAAGTTTTTTGTCCATTCCAAGCAGTATGTTGTTGTTGCCCCTGACATATTCAAAAGAAAATTTAAAAAATAAACACTAACTGTATGAATACCTCTCACTTAAATGTAATTTGTGAATTATGAAATCAAAGTCTGGAGCATTACACAACTTTGTTGTTTTGTGTGTGTTGTGGAAACATACTGGAACAGACTATCTAAATACTATTCTCAGTGAAGAAAAGTTTTTAGTCTTCATACTAATAATACAAGTGATTTATTTGCGGCTTTGGAAAAGTACATATGTGTCCTATTTAGTACTCTTAACTATAGTAGCCGCATCATGTGAAAAAAGGTCTAAGACTCTTATGAAATATGCAATTGCACAGTCCGGCTAGGGACTACTTTGTCAGCTTTAAAGTCATGCAAGGTTGTGTGGTGTCATTAGTGGACTGGGTAGATCCTGACCAGACTGAGGGGTTGAGTTGGCTGGGCTGAAGCTGTGCTGGCAGAATATGACATAACTCTTTCAGTGCTGGAACCGAATTTTGAAGGCCTTTGCAAACAGTTTGGATCCAGATATGACGCCACAGAAGGTGGCGTCTCATCAGGATCCAAACTGTTTGCTATTCTGATAGTATTCTTTGAAAACAAATCGAAGAAAATGCTAATTTTAGAAATTCAGCAGGCAACATTTTGGCAGACGACAAATTTCCCAACATGCAAAGGGATAAAGACCCATTTTCACATGAGATGGTTGACATGCAGTCATATTTTACATACTACGCTCATTTCTTGTTTCAGATGCATTGAAAAAGAGTCTAAGTCCTGAACAAATTAGAGAAGACCTCATCAATCTTGGTAAAAATTCAAGTTAATATGTTTGCATATTAAATACATTTCTTGTGGGTTTATTTAGAATAAGGATCTTTTTCAAGTTATAGTTTATGCAGAGATCTTGTATCATGCCATAACATTTGCATTCCAGTAGTTTAATCATTGTTATGAAATTTAAAACAGGTATTTTG
Organism: Dreissena rostriformis; assembly: GCA_007657795.1. Classification (NCBI taxonomy): domain Eukaryota; kingdom Metazoa; phylum Mollusca; class Bivalvia; order Myida; family Dreissenidae; genus Dreissena; species Dreissena rostriformis. The sequence goes on along the minus strand of VMBQ01002535.1, from coordinate 105,493 downwards.
TTTAATGTTACTGAATCAGTTTTTGTGGCTATACATGGCAATTCATTTGGGTAAATTAAAGATAGAAATACAAGAAGTACTGCTGATGGACATTGCAGTAAGAATACAAAATTGTATTGGTGTATTATGTATGTATATGATTATCATAATTGTAATATCGACTGTACTAGACCAGAATTGATAATTGCAATTATCCCCCCAAAGACATAGACCAAAATCATTATAAGATAGGTTCATATATATTTATATTTGTTGCAGGATTGTCAGATGGGAAAGCAGACTATTTTGGAGAGCAGTGGCAGACGAACCAGCTGGCATTGTCCCGGAGTGCACTGGGCCAGACGTTAATGGTGAACCAGCTTGTAGACATGGAGTGGAAGTTTGGAGGTAAATATTACCATCTTCTGTAACATGAACTTTGTTGAAAGGCAAAGTGTAAACTGCTATGTATTAAGATATATTTAGATATTATAGTATTTTAATTGGACTTAATTGAAGTATGGTTAAAAAAAACATGGTTGGAATGCAAGGTATATTGTTGATGTTTTACAATTTTAAGGTAAATAGGCAATGCTGGTTTAGAAACATAGTAAATACTAATTGTGGAGTACTGATGCTAAGACTGTTTTTTTCTCATATTCACATTTATTCATAGTAATTATCTCTAAATCTTGGATAATTTAATATTATATGGATTATGCATGGTACCGCCATTTCATGATCTTACTAAGATTTGACCTATGTATACAATGTCTGTGAATTGAAAGGTATTGGCAGCCCATTAAAATGTACTATTAATACTCAATAAAGCAAATCTAGTAAGCAAAAAAGCTTTGCTGTGTGTCGTTTTTTTGTTGTCAAATTTTGGGCTGTTATTCGGTCCCTTCCAAAAGTATATATTTTTCCCAAATGACTGCCTAAAATTCCCAATTCCCAATTGAAGGTTTCAAACAACAGCAAAATCGTAAAACAGGCATTGTTAATTTCCCTATGCAGCTCTATGGGTTAAACCTTAGTAAATATATGATTGAAAACACTTATTGTCAATTTGAAAGTATTCGTTAGCAAAAATAAAATACACAGTTTTCCCAATTTTAGTCAAAACTACGCGAATTTTCCCTTTCCAAAGGGCCCCCGCCCCATTCCCAAATGGTGAAAAATTTGAATGTTACTGTGTGTGTTTCCAGTGACAGCGGCCAGCAGCGAGTTAGATAAGCTGGGCAATACATTCCTTCAGCTGAAACTAGTCATCAACACCGGCAATGGGGTCTCCAACTCATACATGGGTAAGAAACAGATTGATGTAGTCACTTTGTTTTGACTGTGTGAAAACTAATGCTTTGATAAAAAAAAATTGGTTATGCCATGGTTGTCGTGTTAAAATTTCATGGACATCGTGTGGGGTCATAAAGTACCTTACAAATAGGTGTGTGGTGATGGTAATATGTTTAGCCATTTATAAAAGCTTGGGTAACTTATTTTACTGACCTGTATGGTACACACACACCTATGCTCCTTGCATAACTATGCATTCTATAATAAATCTATATAAACTATTTTATTAATGTCATACTTATATTTTAATTTTTGAACCCATGTTTCTTGAATTCATTTAATGGCTCCATTGATTTGGGTTCTTTGTTTGTTTTACATATTTTATTAGCCATTTGTATTAAATTATTGGTTTTTCTTTTTTCTTCAATGTATACCTTTCTGTTCCATATTTGTTGTTGGTGGTGTTTCAGAGTTGACGTTACCCCAGTTTTACTCATTCTTGCATGAGATGGAAAAAGCAAAGGCCAGTCTAGAATACCTCACATAACATCAGCATCGGAAGAAGAATTACAATTGTGATAATACATGGTTTTATATGAGCATTTAGTACTTGTATTTATAAATGTGTGTCAGAAAATCATTAATGCCATATATTTGGTGAAAAAGAACTTGTTTGGTAGATTTGTTTTTGCAATTTTCTAAGTTTTCATCGTATGTTTTCATTATTATAATTGTTATAAGAGGTTGTTTTTTTTTCTATTTCGTTATCATGAATTTGTTTATGTGTGTATGCTTGTAAGTGTATATAACTTATTAAATATGAGTGTCTACTTATTATATTTCTATTTTTGCTTGGCTGTGAATGTTCGCACATGCCACAAAGAGACATAATTATGAACACTGATACAGTGATTTTTTATAATAAAAACCTTATAATTATGAACACAAAGATAGTGATTTTGATAATAATATTATTATAATAGAAATGCTCGTCATATCTTGTGAATATGATACAGAACATATTAAAGGGACTTGTTCACAGATTTTGGCATGTTTTGAAGTTTGTCATTAAATACTTTAAATTGATAAATATAAACATCAGAACTAAAGAGCTCCAATATAAAAACAAGAATAGCAGTAAAAAAGAAAAAAAAAATTAACAACACCAGGGCTCGAACCACTGACCCATGGAGTAAAAGCAAAGCGCTGAGCCCACTCAGCCATCCGTCTTCACATGTGTGCGTTTGAAATTCAGAGTTTATGTTCGGGTCGTCGTTGAGTCTTTACGACTACATTATGTGCGGACCTGATCATCTGTCTTCAAATGCGTTGCCATTTATTATCCCCTGCCATAGTGGGAGGGATATTGTTTTGGCGTTGTTCGTCCGTACTTCCGTCTGTCCGGCACTTTTGTGTCCGGAGCCATACCTTGATAGTGCATTGGCGGATTTCATTGAAACTTGGTATGAGTATATTTTAGATAAGAGGATGATGCATGCCAAATGGCCTTGTACACCATCTGTTAGTAACGGAGTTATGGCCCTTTATATCTTGAAAAAATGCTTTTTACTATAGGTACTTTTGTGCCGGATCCATATCTTGGAAGTGCTTTCGCAGATTTCATTGAAACTTGGTATGGGTATATATATGGATAAGAGGCTGATGCACGCCAAATGGCATTGTACACCATCTGTTAATAACGGAGTTATGGCCCTTTGTATCTTGAAAACATGCTTTTTACTATAGGCACTTTTGTGTCCGGAGCCATATCTTGGAAGTGCTTTGGCGGATTTCATTGAAACTTGGTATGAGTATATATATGGATAAGAGAATGATGAACGCCAAATGGCAGTGTACACCATCTGTTA